>JAEANM010024196.1:0-11202 GCA_017656035.1 Myanophis thanlyinensis
CATGACTCGTGGACTTCAACTCCCAGACTTCCTGAGCCAGCATGGCTCAGGAATTCTGGGAGTTGAAGTCCACGAGTTATGAAGGAGCCATAATTGCCCACCCCTGATTTAGGCCAACTCTTTGCTGGAATTATTTTTCATTATTATTTTAACCCTATTTAATTTATTCAAAAGTTGCCTCATAACCTTTCTTGGGGAGGGGGGGGGGAAATCTTCAAAAATGGATTCCAGGATAATTTATTTTTGTAGATAGTTTCATATCACCAGAGCTTCCAGTGCCGGCTGATTACAACTCTGTTTCAAACTATTTTCAATTTCTAAGAACACTTTCCCCCTCTTTTTTTTTCTTCCCAGTTCTTCTTTTTGATTTATTAATTTGGGCCTAAAGAGGGAAAACAGTTCGATTCTGACATGTCCCTTTTCCTCAGAAAAACCCATCGCCCCATCAGAAATTTCAATCTGTGTGAAATCGAACCGGAGGCAATTCAGCAGGAGCCAGGGAATTGGAGAAATGAAAAAAAGGAGACAGGAAATGGAGAAGAAATATTGTGACGGGGAAGAATTTAAGTTAGTTGGAGGCAGCCGAAACTGTTTTATTGCTTTGGCTTCTGTCACCTGTGATGACCCCTGAGAGTGGAGAATATCGACCACCTGTCACTCAAAGGCATTCAGCAGATGGCTTTGACACAGCTTGTCAAGTTTCTGATAATAGTCAGGTTAGGAGTGTTGGCAGAAGCCCAAGGGAAGGGCTACTACCACTGTGCCCAGAACATGGCAACATTTCAGCATACCCCACTGGGGGTAAACCCTGAGAAATAGCAAGGAGGATTTTAGGAGGGATTTTTCTCCTGACCTGAAAAAAAAAAGATAGCTTCAAGAGATTAAAAAATTGATATATATTTTTCCTGCAATTCTCAGCCCAAGGATCCCTGGACAGAATCAAAATTATTGGAAATTGGCGAAGGAGGTTTATTTAAACTGTATCTCAACACAAACCTGCTTTCGTTCAGGCTTAAAGAACAGGCTCCCATTAAAGCAGGGGTGTCCAACCTTGGCAACTAAAACTTGTGGACTTCAACTCCCAGAATTCCAAAGCCAGCATGGCTGGCTGAGGAATTCTGGGAATTGAAGTGCACAGGGAGTTGAAGTCCACAGTCCACAAGGTTGGATAACCCCTGTATTAAAATATGGTTCTGTCAGAAGAAATGTCCATCTGGGTTCAGTTCCAAGTGGGGATGAAGACACTGGAAACATGGAGGCTATTTGGAAAGATGGTTTATTGGTGAACAGGTCCACATGGTTTGAAGTCCTGGTCAAAAAGGGCACACGGGTGAGAGAGAGGGATGGCGTTATACCCTCTCTTGGGCTATGACCTTGCTTCCTGTTCCTGTGGCAAGGGCCAGTATCCTGATTGGTTGTAGGCTCCCTTGTGGCCATGTTGGGTCATGGGTCATGATTCAAGTTTGGTTGAAGCTTTTGGGTTTTGTTTGTGCCATGTGATGAGTTGAGTAATCCCATCATGTCCTGAGGGTGAAGGTCTTTTGTGTTGTAAATAAGCTGGCCCAGTATTTTGTGTTGCAGATAGGTTGGCACCAAAATGGGGGAGGGGGAGGGAGTTGAGGCTCTGAGTTTGTCTTTAGAAATATGTTTCTCCTTTAGAGAAAATATAATATTCTGCCTTTTTAGTATTTCCTAGAATATTTCATCCTTCTAGGAGAGGGATGGTTACTAACTTCCTACAGTTCCCATTAAAAAAGCAGGCTTATACCAGAGAGGTTTAGCTAACAGTTGAACCTAATAAGCACTGATGATGTTACCTAGTTAAGGTAATGAAACGTCTGCAAGAAAACAAGCCCAGAGAGCACAAAGAACCCCACATTTGAATCCTGATCTACAACTATGCACCTTTATTGAACCTCATCTGCCCAAAATTCATCCTAGTGTTTTAATTTATTCTTGATGAAAAATAAGTTGAGTTTGCCACCAGCATACACTGAGGGGTAGTATGAATGGTGACTCTTATTTTGTAAGAAGGGAAACAACTGGTGGTCTTATTCATTGCACATGATTTTTTTCTAGGGCCATTCTAGTTTTCAAACTTCAGTTCAATCCCAGGAGAAGCCATGAGACTGGAATTCCCACTCAGGACTGCAGTGTTGAGAGAGGTATCTGTAAGATTCAGTACTTTCATCAATCTGATCAAATCAGCCTGGCACTGTCGCAGTGGAGCTCTATCTTTTTTGTACATGCGTTCAGTGGCACAGTGTATCAGCAAAAGAGGTGGAACTTACTTCTCTTTGATGAAAGTGTAACATTGTGAGGTCCTTGTTGCTCCCTGAGCTTGTTTTCTTGCAGGTGTTTCATTACCCAACTAGATAACATCATCCGTACACTCTCAAAGAACACCAGGGACCCCCACAGTTCAATCCTGAGCTACAAATATTCCCTTGTATTGGTAGTATTACTTTTATCATACCTCCCCTCTCTCCCTTGGACATTTCAATTAAATTAGAGAGCCAGTTTAGTGTTTCAAGCACCAGGCTAGAAAATGGGAGACCATGAGTTCTAGTCCCACATTACCTATGAAAGCCAGCTGGGTGACCTTGGGCAAGTCACTCTCAGCCCAGCTCACCATGGTTATTTTTTGTGGGGAAAATAGGAGAAAGAAGGGAGTGTTAAGTATGCAAGATCAAATTTGGGTCGGTCACCAGGACCAGAGGTTTATTCGTCAGAGCTTTTGGATTCATGTTTCCCATCTTCATGTTCCCATCTTCAGGGAACTTCTCTCTACTGGAATATGTGTTTTGGGCTGTTCTGTGAGATGTGTTTATGCAGTGCCTTCCTATTGGCTGATTGGTGTTTTGAGGGCCTGCAATTGGCTGTTGTTTCTGTCAGTGTATTCATGAACTGGAATAGAGCTTAGCAACAAGGTCAGCTAATGGGACTGGGATAGTCTGGAGCCTGGGCGTGGCCTAGCTCTGCAGCTCTGAAACAGAAACTGAAACTAAGCAGTCTGCTCTGCTGCTCTGAAACTGAGCAAACTCTGAATTGAAACTGAAACTCCTCTCCTCTGTTTATGTTTTGCTTGCTATTTCTTCCCTCTTCCATGTTGAAAAAAGAACTCTTGGTATTGGATACTTACTTCATGTTATATATAAAGAGAAGTTATTGGATCCTGTTGAGTTCATTTACTTGTGTGCGCTTCTGAATGTGTTTGTTGCTGCAAACTCTGATAGTTTCCTTTTGCTGCCAAGCCCTCAGCTCCTACAGAGAAGATGGACTCCAACATGAGTCTGAAAGCTCAGAAGACTAAATCTCTGGTCCTGGAAACTGACCCAAATTCAGTCTTGCATCATTATTCTGGGACACGTATATTTGCTTTCATTTGTGAAGTGTTAAGTATGTTTGCTACCTTGAGTTGAGCAGGGGTTTGGACTGGAAGATCTCCAGGGTCTCTTCCAACTCTTGTTCTTCTATTGTGTTCTGTTCTGAGTTATTGGTAAAAATAATAAAAGTGGGATATAAATTAAATAAAATTAAAGCTTTCTTTTTTTGGCATTTCCCTATTTTTGGGGAGTGAACTTCCATTACAGGCTATTCAGCCACCGAACGTAGCCCTGATCTACAAAAGATGGTTTATCTATTATCAAAATGGGCAGTCACAATGAATAAAACCAGTGGGATTCAAATAATTTAACAACCAGTTCTCTGCCCTAATGACCAGCTGAACCAGCAGTTCTCTGAACTGCTTAGAAAGTTAACAACCGGTTCTAGCAAATAGGTGTGAACTGGTTGAATCCCACCTCTGAATAAAATACATATAGTCACAATTAGGACGAGAGAAGAAGGCTATCTGTTTAACACTTTAATGAGAGCTGATTTCATTGTATCTCCCTAAACCTCTGCAGGAACACAATTCTATTATGTTTCGATATGTACACTTGGAAAAAAACCACATAGGCTTACAATAAAACCCTGTGTGTAAAGGAAAGGGTCTGCAAAAATATGTAAATAAAAGTAATTCATTTAAAGTGATGCTTCTTAGGAACAAATATGCATGGAGGTGCATAGAAGCCCAGTTATAAATCAATAGTTGGTGTCAACTGATGGCTTGAAAAATGTCTATTAGGGAAGAGTAAGCAACATTAAAACGATCTTGATTAACACTGAGAAACTAAAGCGGCTTGGAACGTGATTTGACTTCAGTGGGAACTCACCTGGAAATATCTGAGCAATAAGTTAAACAGGGAGTTGAAAAAAAAAACCAGTGGTGCCCTGTTGCCATATTGCTTTCAAGACAACAACATTCAGATAGTCCTTGACTTACAACAGTCCATTTAGTGACCATTCAGAGTTACAGCGGCACTGAGAAAAGTGACTTACAACCGTTTTTCACAGTGTTGATCTTTGCAGTGTTGTCCCAATGGTCAAGTGATCAAAAGTCAGACACTTGGCAACTTGCTCATATTTACAACGGTTGCTGTGTCCCAAAGTCATGTGATCCCCTTTTTGCGACCTTCTGACCAGCAAAGCGAAGGGAGGAAGCAGGATTCACTTAACAACCAGTTACTTATCAACTGTAGTGATTTCACTTAACAACTGAGGCAAGCAAGATTGTAAAATAGGGTAAAACTCACTTAGCAAATGTCTCACTTCACAACAGAAATGTTGGGTTCAATTGTGGTCGTACTTCGAGGACCACCATGTGTTCGCACAGTCACTAGAAATGTTGGACTGAAGTGAAATGAGATGCATTCTCCTAAAAGTCTAACTTCGGGAATTGTTCCCTGCCAATTTTATTCGATTTGGTTTTGTTTATTTGATTTTGAAAACTAAGATTAGAATTAGAATTCTTTATTGGCCAAGTGTGATTGGACACACAAGGAATTTGTCTTTGGTGTATAGGCTGTCAGTGTACATAAAAAGAAAGGTACATTTGTCAAGGATCATAAGATATAACACAATGATAGTCATAGGGTACAAATAAGCAATCAAATTATATTAGGAAACAATCGATGTCAAAGATTGGACCTAATTGATACATAGTTGAAAGACTTCTAGTGATTCCCAGGGCTCCAGATTACGTTTGGAAATGAAAAGCAAAACAAAACTATTGGTAGAAGCCAGTGGTAAATCCTTTTCATATTATTGCCAAGAAAACTGCACAAATATGTCCATAACTGGGACACGGGAGGATTAAGATGTAAGTTGTAAAACAAAACAATTCAAAATATTGCATCACCTTCCCTACTCCCAGCCAATCCTTCCGTTTATTTGAACTTGGCAATGTCTCTTGATGCTAATTTTGGTAGAGCTTGTCAAAGAACAGTGTTTAATTGATCACAAAGTGCCCTTTGTATGTGCTTAAATAGCTTGCTTTGTTTCAACAGTGAATTACAGCTATGGCAATAAGGGGTTATGATTACAAATTAGCTGCTGAAATGTTTGTCAGGAGCAATGTTTTGCTCAAATGAGCCAAGACAGAGACATGAAATTGACAAGCCAGTTTGTAATGCATCCCACCTTGTCTGGCAAGAGTCCATTAAACCAGGGTTTATCAATCTTGGCAACTCTTTAAGACTGCAGACTTCAACTCCTAGTATGCAGGCTGGGAAATTCTGGGTGTTGAAATCCACATACATTAGAGTTGCCAAGGTTGAGAAACACTGTGTTAAACAAATGAATCCTGCACTTAAATTATTGGCTTTTCATCAGGAACAATAGGTAATTCTGGTTTTTGGAGACACCAGTTTAGAAATTCAACTAGCGTTGACTACAGTAAGACAGGAGGAGGGTAAGGTTAAAGGAACATAATTTGAATCACTTTTTGCATCTCGTCTCTCACCTTTTGACTTTCCAGAAAACTAGGGAGGGTTCCTTCTGAGATGCTTTCTCTGTCCCCATTCCTTCTGTGGGTTGAGATATCTCTTCTTTAATTTTGTCCAGGCTGTGGCTCTTTCTATTGCTTCCAAAGGTTATCTTCACAGCCCACATCTCCATAATCATTGTAGAACCCCATTTCAGTTCTGAATCTCCCTCACTTCCAAAGTTGGGCTGCTTTCTTCCATTTGTCTGAGAAGTCAAAGGAGGAACATAAATGCCTTGAGCATCTCCATGCTGCCATTTAACTTCCACAATGCCAAAAGAGATGACATATTTGGGAGCTAGATGTATAGCAATGTCATAATGTCATCCATGCCCACATCCACGTGTTCCTGTTCAGAAACTTCTCAAAGGCTCTTTAAGGCCTTTGTGCTTTGAGATGTTCGTGAGATCATTGTCACAAGGATTTCAGTAGGGCCTAGTCTAAACCAGGTTTCAGAGGAAAAATCTTTTTACAACATTGACCAAATGTCCATTTTTTTTACAACATGTGTAAAAGTTACACACATTGGCTAAATGGTTTCAGGAATTGGGTATGTCTACTCTATTGAAAAGAAGAACTAGGGGTGACATGACAGCAGTGTTTCCAGTATTTGAGGGGCTGCCACAAAGAGGGGGTCAGCCTATTTGCCAAAACACCTAAAGGTAGGACAAGAAGCAATGGATGGAAATTAATCAACATGAGAAGCAACCTTGAATTAAGGAGAAATTTTCCCACAGTGAGAACAATTAACCAATGGAACGGCTTGCCTTCAGAAGTTGTGGGTGCTCCATCACTGGAGGCTTTTAAGAAGAGTTTGGACAGCTGCTTGTCTGGAATGGTATAGAGCAGAGGTGCCCACACTTTTTGGGTTTGTGAGCTACTGCCATACTAGTAGCAATGATGGCATTTGGCCCCGCCCACTGGGTCAGGAAGGGGTGGGCGGGACTTCCACCCACTGGGTCAGGAAGGGGTAGGCAGGGCTTTTGCCCACTGGGTCAGGAAGGGGTGGGCGGGACTTCCACCCACTGGGTCAGGAAGGGGTAGGCAGGGCTTTTGCCCACTGGGTCAGGAAGGGGTGGGCGGGGCTTCCCCCCACTGGACCACTTCCTTTCTTTACACAGCTCATGTTCATTTTAAAAAGCTTTCCTGCCCTTTGCTGTTTTTTAGAAGTGGGATTGCTCCTGGACAAGCAGCTGGCAGAAGAGAAGCCACTGCCATGGCTTGTGGAAAGGAAAACTTTTTAAAATGAACACGTACCATGGCGGTGGCTTCTCTTCTTTTAGCTCTCACCCAGAAGCAATCCCGCTTCCAAAGTGTAGCAAAAGGCAGGAAAACTTTTTAAAATGAACACGAGCCGCGGTGGAGCCTTCCTTTCTTCAGGCGATCTACCCAGACGATCTTTGTGATCGACTGGTAGATTGCGATCGACCTATTGGGCACCCCTGATATAGAATCTCCTGCTTGAGCAAGAGGTAGGGCTAGAAGTCTTTCTACTCTTGTTATTCCTTGAAAGATTCAAGTTATAGTTCACTTTGAGAGCAGTACTTAGGGAAGTAAAGCTTTATGGAGGTCAGACTCTGGGATCCCCAACTGTGTTGGTTTTGTGGTTGAAAGATAACTGTGGCTCTTCTGTGCCACTAGGAAAACACTAAAGAAATAAGGATGTGCTGTGTTTCAATTTCAGGCTCAAAAGATGCTTTGGAGTGTGTGAGAGTGGAAACATAACTGTGTGTGGTTGTGCATGAGCCCGGGAAAAATGTAGCTCCAGGGAGAGGTAGTAAGTTCTTATATCTGTATCATCACAAACATCTTTTAGAATTTTAATTTGAAGTGTTACACAGATTTATCAGGAGAGTTACATATTTTTTTTCTTGGATCCAGGGTTTGAATGCATTATCTGTCTTTTGTACAGGGTGTTCCTAATAAAATGCTTCTATCGTGATTAAAAGCATCCCCCATCAGAATCTACATGACTTCATCAAGGGGAAAAGCTAGAGTGTTCCAATCTATCAAATTTAATCACTTCCTCATTTTCCCAGCCCACCCTTAACATGTAATCATTTCCATTGTTTCGTGTCAGGTTTTTTTTTAAAAACTCATCATCAAAATTCCATCTACGTATATATACATACATACACATAACTATATGCATATGCACATGTATTTTTTTCTCATAAATTATATTTGTGCCTTTTATTGTTTGAAACAATGTAGTTTCTTATCTTTAATGCACACCGAGTGTATTTGCAGTTTAAATGTCTTCATCTTCAGAAAAACACACGAAGAGATAAAGATTTTTGGTTTCTATAATACTGCAGGAAATTTTCTTGAAATTTTGAACTGAACGAAAGTTATTCCCATCTAATAAAGCTTACATAGAGTGGTAGAAGCATGGAAGTGCCTTTTTTCTTAGATTAATGGCCTTTTTCCCCCCATGAAATTTTAAACTTTTCCCTGAAGTTCTTAGGAAAGAATCTAAACATCAGAATGAAACCAGACTTTAAGATCTTAGCAACTTTAAATTAATGGGTATGGGCATGTCATTTTGTCAGCTCACTTAATTTCCTTCCTTTACTTCCTCAGGTCTAAATGAAATTATAGGGGTGAGTCCAGAATCCCTAATTGTAGAGGGGAGGGGAATTTCCTTCCGTTCACCTCCAAGTGACAATATAAACAATTTCCTGATAAAAGCAAATTAAGAATTGGGTTGAAGAGATGGGTCCTTTGAAAATTACAATGGAGGGAGAAATTAATAGCCCAACAACAAAAAATGACAAATGATAGGAAGGCAGGGGCAGGTGAACATTCATTAAGCATTATGTCTTTATGAATCTTTAGCCTACGGGCAAAAAAAGTTGAACTATCTAAGATTTCAACGGAATGCCAGTGAACTCCAAGTTTGAATGGAAATACATGTCTAAGAAAGCTTGTTTAATTCAGAGAACCAGCAATAATTTACACCTAATTAGATTTTGTCAACTAAATAATTCCATCTCATGTCGCCTTCCATGGAATAATGTAAGCGGTTTTGTCTTGACTCTCAAAGTAGCTGTAAATGTCACATTAATTTTGTTGACACCACAAGTCTGGGAAAGTGGCTTGGCGAGGTAATTTGTTAGCTGAATATATTACAGTTGGCAAGGAAGCCTGAGAAGTGGTGCAAAAGGATAATCCTTCCTCTCTAGGATGTGATTTCTCTAGGATAATGCTTCCTGTCTAGGATCTGATTCCTATCATATAAAACCGTGGTTTTCCTGCTCATCCAGTGGGAGGTGTATGGACTTCAACTCCCAGAATTCCTCAGCCAGCATGTTGCCAAACTAGAATTGTCAAGCTGGAAAAACATGGTTACAAAATATATTCGCTTCTGGGGGCATCTGAAGAAAGAAAAATGCAGGGTTTCAGTCAGAGATGAAATTCAGCAGGTTCACTAGAACCAGTAGTAAATTTTCTAAGCAGTTCGGAGAACCGGTTGTTAGAAGAAATCTCCTTTTGTTTTTTTCCCCCCATTTACAGGGTTAATCCTGTAAGGAAGGCAGGAAAAAAACATTCTGGGGTTTTTTCTAGCCTAATCTTGATTGCCCTGCTTACAGAAACTGCCCACCCAGTCACATGACCCCTCCCCAGCCACGCCCACCAAGCCATGCCCACAGAACCGGTAGTATAAAAATTGGAATTCCACCACTGGTTTCAGTGGTCATTTTATCTGATTACTTCATAAAGTTGGATCAAATCATGGTCTGCCCCATAACCCCACTGGAGGAAATTGCTAGGTCCCACTGTCTCAACAGTAAAATCCTCAGGGATGACTCTCACCCTGGACAGCACTTCTTCATACTCCTACCATCAGGCAAGGGGTACAGAAGCGTAACCAGCTGGACAAATACGCTGAAAAACAGCTTCTATCCATGGGCCGTCGGTATTTCCTGGGGTTAGGGATTTGTTTATAAATCTGAGATGTATTCTGTGATTGAGATTATTATTATTTATTGAATTTATATACCGTCCCCTCTCCTTGAGAACTCGGGGCGGTGAACATCCGATAAAAAATACAAGATACAATTAAAAATCAATTAAAATGATTAAATAAAGGTTAATCGTTTAAAACAACATTTTAAATTCAATTTAAGAATTAAAACAAAACCCCAATTTAAAACAGAAGTTAAATATGAAATTTAAAATTTAATTTAAAAATGATTAAACCCTCAGGTATCAGGCCAGGCCGGCTCGTTGAAATAAGTGGGTCTTCAGGGCACGTCGGAAACCCCGGAGATCCGTAATAGTAGGAATCTCTGGGGGGAGTTCATTCCACAGGGAGGGTGCCGCCACAGAGAAGGCCCGGACCCTCGGGGTTGTCAGACGATGTATTCTGTGTTTCTGGGGCCCCATCCCAATACTGAAAATAAAGTTTCAGTTGGATTGTAAGCATTGAAAAGTTAATTCTTCTTTATGGCAGTCCAAACCCCAGATTTTCTGTTTTGTCCTAAGTCTGCCTGTATCTCTAGGTGATCCATCAGTCATTTTTTAACTTCCATAAGACCCAGAAGTTTGCTTCTTGCTATTTATTTATTTTATTCACTGTGGGCGCTGCCCAACTCCAACCAATTCTGTCACCTATAGACTATGTTGCTGGCATGGAAAACCATATGGAAATTACAGGTAATCTTTGATTTACAACTGCAATTGAGCCTAAAATTTCTGTCATCAAACAAGACAATCGTTCAGTGAGATGAGCCCCATTTTACAAACTTTTTTTTTTGCCACAGTTGTTAAACGAATCACTGCAGCTTGTTAAATGAATAGTGTGGTTGTTGAGCGAATCTGGCTTCCTCCATAGATTTGCTTGTTGGAAACCAGCTGGGAAGGTTACAAATGGTGATCACATGACCTCAGGACAGCGCAACTGTCATAAAATACATGCCAATTGCCGCGTGGCTGAATTTTGATCCTTTAGAGATGCTTCAAGGGTTGTAATATGAAAAACTGGTCATAGTTGTTTTTTTTTCAATGCCGTTGTAACTAAATTAATGGTTATAAAAGACTAACTATATGCAAAGAAAACTTTGTAGAATATCTTTTTCCTTAAAGAAAAAGAAAGTGCTTTAAGGATGAAATAACCCCCACTAGAATGTAATTTTACTCCCTTTTTAATTAAATAATGCACATAAATATGGGTGGGGTTTTGTACTGTTGGAGCTGCCAGTTTGACCACAATATACCAAGAACTACACTAGAGTCCCTCACTATTCTGCTTGAAGTAGGGTGCAATAACCTTTTACACCTTACAATTTTATTTTTAATACTCCAAAAAAGAAAGAACAAATCATATTCTCTCT
>JAEANM010024198.1:0-11202 GCA_017656035.1 Myanophis thanlyinensis
TGTGTGTGTAACAAAAACTTAATTTTAGTTTTACAAATATACATTTATTTAAAATAAAGTAAATGAAAGTATGTCAGAGTTTGTTGCAATCCAGTCAACACACAAACAAATAATTCAGCAGGCTTCATTAAATAGAAGAGACTTCTTTATATAAAACATAATGCATGTATACAATAACCATGTAGGTTTTTTTCAGAAATTTCTCCTCGTGGCTTCTTCTAAATGGCATTTGTTCTCTTCAGAAAGCAAACAGGATTTAAGCAGGCTTTGAAAGCTCTGGTTTGCATTCAAATACAGCTGAAATAATGTCCCACATTTCATCAAGACTGTTTAACACCAACAGCATTTTCTGAGATTCAGGAATCTGTATTCCATGCTGTTCTAACTCAATAAATAGAGTTGCATGTGCAACAAATGTGTCTGTACTCTCTCTTTTGGTTGCAGATGGGCTTTGTATAATTGTTTCAATAATTGCACAATATTGCATGCTGACACACTCATATGCACACTTCTTAATTTCAACCAGACTTCATTTGCAATTTTTAAATTAGCCATATTGAAAAATTGGTCATCTTCTAAACTCAGGATAATGTAGGCCAGTGCCTTATATGCTGCCTTTGATCTGCAGCTGCTAATGGCCTCTGAGGTGGATTAATAACAATATCCCAGAGCTCCTTAGCCTTCAGGAAGCATTCCATCTTTTTAGTCCAAAGAATATAATTCTTCTGTCCCAATCCAGGCAGTGAGCTCTCCTTGAATTCAATAGCCAAAGCTTTCACAGTTTAGAATGCAGGCTGTCCCTCAGCTTAGTTACAGTTAAGTTTTACTATGTGTTTGGAGTGGCTGGATGTGCTCTGGGCCCATAACCTGTCAGAATTTGTTGCAATCCAGACAACACACATTCAAATAATTCAGCAGGCTTCATTAAATAGAAGAGACTTCTTTATATAATATAAAACATAATGCATGTATACAATACCCATGTAGGTTTTTTTCAATGTGGTAGAGAGAAGAAATAGCAAATAGAAACACATCACAGGAATGGAAGCAAGTAACACAGGCCCAGGCAAAAAACAACAACAACCCCAAATTCTCTTATAAACAGAACAGTTAAGTTAAGCCATGGCCAGGTTCCTAGCTGCCCCTTGTGAATCACAGAGCAAATACTGTTTCAGTTACCAAACAGTCCCCATTGGCTCACCTGTTGCTATGCCCATTCCAGCTCATGAACTCTTATATACTGACAAAGTATAGCTCCTATGACACCACTCAAAACCAAGCAAAGTAACGGGCTTTTTAAAAAAGTCTATATGTGTCTGATTCAGTTTTTGGAGTTTGCTTAGGATATGTATGAAAGGAATAGTAGAAATAATAATTTTAATTGCATTTAGTAAATTACATTCAGTTTGAATTAAATCAAATTGACTTTTGCATGTTTCTCCTTATTGTCAGGTCTGCCTCATTCAAATCCCAAGAAAGAAAAACCTGAATTCATTGTGGTTCGAAACAAGGAACTTTTACTGGGAAAGAAACAAATGCAGAGAAAGCAAAAGCAAGGTCTGAGTAAAAATTGTGGGAAACTTACATATCAAAAGAAACCCCCAAACCCTCCCCCCAGGGTCTGAAGAAGACTATCCAATCCTTAGTTCTCATTGGATCATGAGGCAGGCATCTGCTGGTGTTAGCGACCATTACTTCTCTGGAATGGGTGACCTTGACCAGGCATAAACATCTTGGCCAAGGAATGTATAGTCCATTACTCATATTCCAGGGCCTCCAGACACCAGCACTCTTTCCCTGCTTATCACCAAGCTCCCCTCCCCCATTACTATGGCAGCCGATAAGAGTAAAGCTTCAGCAGAAAGTTGGAGGCTGACACTTATTTTCTAGAATGTGATACCCAAATTATCATCAAAAAGCCAAGTGTGAACCTCAATCTGGGGGAAAAAGGCACACATAATGTTACAGCAATTCTCTAATATAGTTTAGGCTAATAGAGGAATATGATTATTCAGGTGTAGGAGTTAAAGTACTGACCTAAAAACCAGGAAACTGTGAGATGTTGTCTCACCTTAAGCATGAAAATCTACTGGGTGTCTTTGGGACAGTCACTTTTTTTCAGTCTAACTCATCTCACAGATTTATTATTTTGGAGAAAAAAGGAGGAAAGAGAGTTAGGTATGTTCACCACATTGAGTTATTTATAAAGTAATAAAGATGGGAATAAATAAATGAACAAAACAAACAAGCAAACAAAGAAATAAATATCAAAGTGTATAGCTGGATGAAGATTTGAACTCTGGTTCCCCTTTAGTTGAACTACCAGATCTTTGATGCAAAAACACAGAGTTCCACTAGATGGCAGCAAAACAATATTGAAATTCTTTAACTCTCTGCAGCCATCTATTGGTATTTCAGATTTTTACAGACATTAGAAAACTAATATTATTTTTGTAATAGCATAGAAAATTTTTCATACTTTCTTATATTTGTACTTATCTAAACTATCCAACACCTCACCTCTAATCTGAATTGAAAAGCAGGCATACAACAACCTACATAATGTGCTAAAATCTTCATGAAATTATCTATAAAGCAGACCCACCATTTCATTAGCTATTTTTTGTCATTATAAAAATCACAATAAGAATTTTCACTTGAAATATTAACATCTGCTATGTTGCCCCCCCACATTTTCCATATTGTTCCTTATGTGTTACATTTTTAAATTGTGAACTAAAGGATGGTATTCTTTACTATAAGCTTTCTATACAATGGATAATTAAAGCAACAAAGTGTTAAATAAATAATATAAATAATTTCATTTAGAAAAAACTTTATTTATTGATTTTAGGCTTTCTCTATCCCACTAAAATTGTTTCACAAGCAATTTAAGAGTAGAGGTGAAAAATGTTATCATTATTTTTATTTTACTATCAATTTATTTCA
Organism: Myanophis thanlyinensis; assembly: GCA_017656035.1. Classification (NCBI taxonomy): domain Eukaryota; kingdom Metazoa; phylum Chordata; class Lepidosauria; order Squamata; family Homalopsidae; genus Myanophis; species Myanophis thanlyinensis. The sequence continues at coordinate 2,950 of JAEANM010024198.1, forward strand.
AATTGTTTTCATGTATTTATGCTTCAATTTAATTATTTTCTTTTCATTATTACTGTGACAATAACTATCTTTGTATTACTGTAATTTGATTAATAATTGGTAAATTCTAACTTTATATGAATCTACTATGTACATTTATGTACATATAATTCCTTGTTGATGTGCAAATTACCTTGAGCTTGTATACAAGTAGAGTGAGTAAATGAATGGATGGATGGATGAATATTGCTTTGGAACTAAATACATTTGTTATAAATAAATAAATCTCTAATCAATACAAATTACTTACTCACTGCTAAGTTACTATAAGATTGGGTCTGAAAAATCTGCAGTTTTAAAGTATTGTTTATTAATGTTTACATTTTACATTGCTTTCATACATTGAATTTTCATGTCATTCTTTTATTGGTTCATTGCATGGTGCTAGGCAGGCTGCTTGATCTTACTTTAGTTAAGTAATTAGTTTTCTCAATTCCCCATCTTTGTTCCTCTACCTTGTCTGAATCTTCTGATGTCCTTTTTACTCAGCAGTGTACATTTTTATTCTTCTAATTACAACATAAGTGAAAGGAAAAAAAAGGAAAATATGGAAAAAAATGGAAACTATCATTTTCTTCTTAGCATTGCTATGATTCTTAGTTATGATAGTAGGGAAAATATGCATAAGAATATTGTACTTCAGTTTGATTTAGGATTGTTACACCTGTAATATCAGACAGGTAGAGAAATCACACTAAGATTTCAGGTAAATCATGAGTTGTTGTTAGTTTTGAAGTCATGTCTGACTCATCACAACCCATGGACAACATTGCTCCAGGCCTTCCTGTCCTCTACTATCCCCCTGAGTTCATTTAAACTCATGCCGACTGCTTCAGTGACTCCATCCAGTCACCTCATTCTCTGCCTTCTTCTTTTGCCATTGCCCTCAATCATTCCAAGCATTAGGCTCTTCTCCAGTGAGTCCTTCCTTCTCATTAGTTGGCCAAAGTATTTTAGTTTTATCTTCAGCATCTGGCCTTTTAAAGAGCAGCCAGGGTTGATCTTCTCTAGGACTGACTGGTTTGATTATCTTGCAGTCCAAGGATTCACAAGAGTCTTCTCTAGCACTATAGTTCAAAAGCCTCAATTCTTTGGCCATTATAGTTCAAAAGCCTCAATTCTCAGCCTTCCTTATGGTCCAACTTTCACAGCCATACATAGCCATGACTATATGCACTTTTGTGGGCAGTGCAATGTCTCTGCTTTTCAGAATGCTGTCTAGCTTTGCCATGGCTTTCCTCTGCAGGAGCAAGCATCTTTTAATTTCTTGACTGTAGTCCCTATCTGTAGTGATCTTGGAGCCCAGGCAAATAAAATTTGTCATTGCCTCCATTTCTTCCCCATCTATTTGCCATGAATTGAGAGGGCTGGGTGCCATGATCTTAGTTTTCTTAATTATTAAACCATGAGTAGAATTGGGCAAAACTGTCTGCTTTAGCTCTTCTTTTAGTCTGACCTATCATATCAGTAAAATAATTATACAGTTCAAATCATGATTAAAATCAAACTAGTACTATGTATTAAAAATCCTTTCTATTGCCTGAAACATTTAAATTTGTTATTTCATTTTAGGCCAATTCCAGAACAGAGAACTATTTCACTTCATTTGTTTGCTTGTTTTAAAGACAGAGAGATATCAATAACAATTTTAAAAGTTAGAATATTAACTGAGTTCTTATCAACTAAAATAAAGGGTTAAGGTTGGAGTATAATGAAATAAATCTTTCCCTTCTGGGTTTTCCACTTCCTGGTCTTCTAGTCACTAATTAAGAACAGAGTCATGTAGTTAGCTTATATTGTACCTGTTGGAAGCATAAGCATTGCAATGTTATGAGATCTTGAGAGACTTAGTTATCCATATGTCCATTCAGAGTAAAGGAAATCTGGCAAGCTGGGATATGACTTGCATCTAAATGGAAGAGCTGTTTCTCAAATAGTGTTTTAGACACTGTCGTGATATGAAAAGCCAATGCCAGGTCTTTCCAAAATCTGGCTGTTGTAGAAGACTTTGGACTTGAGTGCTGTGGAGTTCCAGGCCCCGGTAATAGAGTTCTAAAAATAAAAGATTGTCTGGTTCACATTCCCACAGATCATTTATTCTTGTTAGGGTCAATGGATACTGATTGTATTAGGAGACAGATACCTACTCTGTCTTCCAAGAATTACTATCACAGAACCAGTTATATCCTGAAATTTATGTTTAACTACCAGCATCATAAACAGAATAGAAAGAAAATAAAAATCACTGGATATGCATCTTGGACATTGTATTCTTGGCTAGTTCAAGAAAACCAATATTTTGATAATGTTCAAGAGTGAGGCAACTTTTTCCCATTGTATTCTTCCCAAAATCTTTTGGGTTTTATTGTGGAATTCTCCATTGTCAATGCAAATGTTTTGGAAATGAACAGGGTTTTTCCCCTACATTCCTTAAAGTCATCAGCTCAATTGGAATTATTTCCCTTTTCCTTCCTTTATTTTCCTGAATTTAGTCACTTTATCCAGGCAAACCTTGCCTCAGTTTTTAAAGCATTAGAAGAAATGTAGTCCATTTTTATAACAAAAAGTTTAAATACTAGCTCTCTCTCTCTTTCTGTGTGTCTATCAGTCTGTCTGTCTGTATTTGAAAAATGTCTATGAAAAATATAGCCTAGCCTGCCTGCCTGTCTTTCCTTCCTCAATGAGATTCTTAAGTTTTCTTTCTGTTTCTTTTGGACACTAGATTTTCATTGACTAGACAGATTATTTGAAATGCATGTTTTGTTTACAATGAATCAGACAAAAGGCTATGGGTATTGCTGTCTGCTCCCTAGCAGACAGAAGAAAGACAACAATCAACAGGATGTAATGGCTGGAGTCACTCAAATAGTTATCTCCCCATTTTACTCTCTTGCAAAATCTTAATTAAAAATCCAATTATACATAGCCTCTAACTAAAACTGATAAATAATGCCCGTAAAGAACAGGGAAGAAACTGCATGCTTTTGCTATTGTTCAATCACCCAGGCTATGCAAAATCTCAAAAAAGATTGTTTCAAAAATGTACTCATTGTGAGCAATGGTACCCTTTCCTCAAAGTAGGGAAACATCTCATGAAAGGCATGTTAAAACAGGTTCAAGAGCCTCACTTCAATAGCTATTCCAATGGACATGATTTGTGTGCATACATATATACACGAAGACAAACTGGGAAAGCACTTGAGGCAGGTATATCGAGCCTTCGAGCATGTGATTGACCCCTTTCTTGAAGAGAGGGCATTTTGCTTGCATTTTGCACAGCACTCTTTCCAATGTTTTGGAAATCCTATTCCATAACAAAGCAAAAGACAGATCTGATGACAGCAGGGTTAATAAGACTCCTCCACATCCTATAAAACTGCTGATTCTGGTTTGATTTCTTAATTAAAGAAACTTTTCAAGATTGTTGAGAATGCAAAATTCCCAACCATGTTGGACAGACAGGCTCTTCAAATAAGTTCATTGACATGCTTCTTCCAGATGCTATCACTAATTGTGCAAAGTTGCTCAGAGGCATTCTCATATCCAAGGGCAGTTTGCCTGCCGATCTTCTTTTCATTGCTTATCACTAGGGCTGTGCTAATTCTCAAAGGGCCACTTTGTTTTGATTAAGGATTGTATAGCACACCCCTTCAGATGAACTTGACAAATTGATGTGTCCCCCCCCCCCCCTTCAAATGGATCAGCAGAATCACTTTGCTGGAGGATATTTCTGACTAAGAGAAACAATGGAAAAAAGGGGTAAGCTGTTGAATGAAAGGAAATTCATTCTGAGTATCTATTTAGCAGGACAGATTGAGATTCACTTGTACCAAGCCCATCCAACATTGTTCTTGAAACCTTGCTGTTACAAACAGGACACCTATATTTGCTAAGGTCAACATCTGAATATAGCTGGAATAACAAGAATGCACAGTAATAGACAATAATTTGCTTTCCATAAGGGAACCTTGGTTCTTGATCTGAAATTGGAATGAAGCATGCAAGACATATAGAACTGATTGCTTAAATCTGAGGTTAAAATCTAGCACTAAATACTGTTTTATAAGTTACATTTCCATAATTACTTATTGGCACAACCCATTAGTATCTTTTGCTAACTAGTATTAATAAGAAAGGGTAGAAACTGTCCTGTTTCTGATTCCAAAGAGAAGTTAGTGACCTTTCCTCAAACAAAAATAGGAAATCTGTAAATATGCTCAGAAAAAAATCCAACATGGGAATGGAAGTCCCATGATAACAATGTAAGAACAAGATTGGTGCCCAATTGCTTAGATGCTATATAGAGTACAAAATACATCCTTTTTGTTGTTCTTCTTCCATTGATAAAGAGTGCTGAAATCTGTCATGTTGCATTCCATTCCCTCTCTTTAATTAAAGATAACAAAAATGGCATTTTGTGTTATCCATTCTGAAATTGAGCTTTATTAGCAGAGATAGGCTAGAACTGGGGAATGCAAACATGTTTATCAAAGAACATGAAATTGGAAATGTAGAGAAATGCAGACAGATAACAACTGGATGTTTGCCTTTATTTCATGTGATCTCATTAACATCTATTTATTCCCTGTAATTTATCTGTAAATTAAAGGCTCCACTCTGACCATGAAGTAGGTTCAAAGAGAATAAAGTGATCCTGCTGGAATAAATACTTTATGGCTGTCATATGTTATCCATGATAGAGAAAGATGAGTGATGCAGTGGACTTTTTTCACAACTAATGCTACTCTTACTTTGCTAGTCTTAGATTTTGCCAGCATTAACTTCTGCTGAAAAAGAGGTTTGGGGTTTCTCCTATAGTCTCACAGAGACTGAAAATTTATTTCAAAGTATTCTTTTTTGTATTTCTGAGTTTCCTTTATGAAAGTATGGATGCTTATTCTTGGAATTGTTTTCTGTTACGTGTCTCTCCATTGAAAATCTTCTGACTTCCCATCTTTTCCAGTATGAAAAAAAAACCCCTCCAAAGGAAGACTTTCCTCATGGTAGCTTCACTCAAAATTTCATGAAAACACGGGAAGTAGGAGGAGACTGTGGGCTGCTTGAGAGATGAATGAATTAGTGAAAAAGACTGTTTTCATACATGCTGGCCAGGCTGATAACTAAACAAGCAGGAACTCTAACCCAACCCAGAAAAAAAAAATCATTTTTTTCTCTGAAGGAATTTCAGAGTAAACTTTTTTTTTTTTTTTCTAAATGGAATGAGATTTGGTGGGGAAAAATTATAATAGAATTTCATTGGATGAGCATGTCAACACCACATCTCTGGTCTCTGTCAGTTTTGAATCTTCATAAGGGAACCTTAGTTTGCTTGGCTCTTGCTCTGAAATCCCTTATTATCAGGATTTCCAGCTGGAGCTTTCCACAAGTGAATGCTGAAGTTAAGTCTCCCCTCCACACACACACCTATTTCACTCAATTGCCAATGGCTTCTCTTTTTTTTCCACCTTCTACATACTTAGTGAACAGTACATTGTCTGGGTGAATTTACTCTAATCAGAATCTTGGTGACGATGATAGTATTAATTAAATATACAAATTAATCTTTCAGCTTCTCATATTCACATATATATTGTAATTATAATGTATTATATTTTGTAGCAGTACACAAAGTAGTGTTTTTCCAATTTATACTTTCTATCTCTTATTACTAACCCCTAATACAACACTCATGTTAAGATTATTTTATCTATCCATCATCCCTTATTTTTTTATTTTTTAAACAGCCATAATAGTAGTCTTAACTTCTAACATTTACTTATACATATTAACTATAATACCTTCTATCATATAACAGTATGCATAACATTTTTCCAATTTTTAGTTTCTAGCCTCTATTTTGTAGTCTTTAATAAAACAAATCCCATATTAAGATGTATTCTGTATCTATTCATCATCTCTTGCTCTTTTTAGTATTTCAACTCTCAAAAGTTTTTGACTTTTTGATTGGTGTCCCTTGCTTCTCTCTTGGGATCTTATATCCCTCCACATCACTCATGTTTAATCTAAATATCTTCTCTGCCTCTATATCGTCCTCTTGCTATCTGCTTTCTAAGATACCCATCAGTATCTCTTTGGTCTCTGCTAAGGGATCTTTCTTTTGGCTCTCTTCTACATTTTGGCCTCTTGGAAAATCATTTATATACTCTATTTTACTATCTGTTCTATATCTTTATCTACTTGTGTCATTTGTTGATTTCTCTCCTCTCTTTTTTTTCTACTCCTTCTGGATTCTCCTCTATTGTTTGAATTTTTTGTTCTGTTTCTTTTATCATTTGTTGATGATTTCCCAATCTGAGATCCATATCATACATCACTTCCATCATCTCCCTATGATTCTTTATCATAGTTTCCTTGGTATCTTGAAACATTAATAGTATTTCTATTTGGGGTATATTTACTTCTCCCTGTTGTAACATTTTACTTTATTTAGTTGGCTAAACATCATTCAGTAATCCATCCAAGTTCCAATGTTCCAAGTTTTCAAAAATATCAAAAAGTAATGTTAGAAGAATTTGGTCAGTCTCTGAACTTTTCCTCAGAATCCATAGTGTTTGTAATCCTCAAAATCTGCTGTTTTACTCCCTCTGAGTTATTTAAATTTATAAGTTCTGGGTTTTTTTTTCTTTTACCTCATGAAATATTCTATCAAATAGTATTTGTAATTCAGAATGGCCCACCAAATTTCCCCATCACTGATTAACTCACAGAATCAGGTGTTCAGTTTCAAGGACAATTCCTATCATTTATAATCCACATTGCTTCAAAATTTCAAAAAGCTCATAAATTATTTCTAAGCTGCCAAAAAGTAACAGGTAGATACAACAGGAAAAACAAAGAGACAGCCTTCCAGATGTTATTTGCCTTTTACTTTGTTTTTCTTCTTATCTCCTCCTATGACTCTTCTTTCTTTTTTATTAACTCTAACTTTTTTCTTTTTCAAGGTCTTTTCCAGTCCTATAATAATATAATATCTTCTTTGGCCAGTGGATAACATCACAGCTCTAATTTTCAGTACCAAGACAAGGCTAACTGCTGATTGTCAAAGTTCAATTAAAAAGGAAAAAAAATTCTTTGTATAATTTCTTTGTATAATATATATTTGTATGATATAATTGTATAATAACAGTCAGACAATATTTCCAGCAAATTTAAATCACCTTTCACAACTTCACAAATTCCAGTTCAGTCTTTCTATATTTTAAAAACTTTGTATTCTTTCTTTAAAGTTTCATTTCTCTCTTGGACCCATAATTTATGTGTTAATTAACCTTTTCCCCATGCTTCAGAGTCTTTCAAAAATTGTTTTATTTAAAGTGGGTCTCTAATAAAAAAAAGTTAAAAATCATCTCACCCAATTCCAATCCACTGTTCACAACTGCTCCAACTCATTTATTTCTTCAGTTGCTCCAGTTTCAGTTGGCCATAATAGCCATCTCTTCTTTGTTGGTCAGCAGGGTGCCTTAGATCAAAAGGAAGAGCAGTCACTCTCCCACAATTAGCAAGGGATCCCTCCTTTCTTCATCAGCCTTCTAGGATGACTTTAGCGTCAACAAAAAGGCATCAGCTAGGATTTTGCAGAGCCCGCTATCCTGACTGTCTTGGTGTTTTGCCAAACTGGAAGTTCTCAAATGGCTTCTTGAAGGCAGTGAAGATGTTTTATGGACTGGTAAGCAGGGAAACAGCCTTTTTAAATATGGTTGCATGTTCATTAGCTTTTACATGAGACAGAACCTTGCCTTTAAGAAGTTGAGGATGGATGTGGACCTTAGACAGACCTTAACCATGTTTTTAAAATTGCTTGATTTAGCCCTGGAATGAAGTTCTCACACACCATTTCTGTTATTATAAAAGGATGCTTGGGAAACTAATTCAAGACATATCTTTCCCTTAACATCTATTTTTTGATTTACTCACCCTTCCATTTAATTTAGATTTGTGCACTTTTATGTTTAATTTTGTTATGGATGGGAATTTTTTTGAATGTTAAAGTAAGATTACTTAATGGGTCTTCTGAACCATTTTTGTGCTTTTCCAAATCTTGAGATGCACTTCACCAATTCAAAGTATCAGCATAAAAGGACATACATTAAAGAATATATATATATTCTTTATATATATATAACTATGCTTGGTGAAAGGCTGCTGAAGGGGAGCTGAGTCTGTAGTCTAGAGGCTAAGACATCTGCCTACGAT
>JAEANM010024199.1:0-11202 GCA_017656035.1 Myanophis thanlyinensis
TCTACTTACAAAATTTTCAAGTTACAAAACGGCTTCCGGAACGAATTAATTTCGTAAGTAGAGGTACCACTGTATTTCTAAAATCCTTCAGGACTGCATTCTACAATTAACATATTTGGTTTTAATTTCTGTATCTCTTCCTGTTCTTCTATCTATATCCGTTTTTTCATCCAGATCCTACATAATCTAACTGAATCTTTCTATCTCTCTGTATTATCTAGCGTCTGTCTGTCTATATGTCTGTGTCTGTCTGTCTCTATCAGGCTGTCTATCTATCAATCATTTATCAACATAATCTCTCAACTTACTATCTCTGTATCCATCTCTATTATCTGTGTTGATCTATATCTATATTCTTATCTATGCCTGTCTATTTATCTATCATCTATCAACATCATCTATCTATTTACTATCTATCTCTATCTTTATATCTATAAATGTATCTATATCTCTATCACTTATCTATGTCTGTCTGTCTACCTACCTATCTAGTCTTTTGCCAAATTTATACATCGCTCCTCCTCATATAAGTGGTTCTGAAAATGGCTTACAAACAACACAATAAAACTTTATAAAACATGACTAAAAATGTAACTGAAACATAGCTAACTGGTGCAGAGGTGGTTACGCAGGCAGCTTTGGGACACCTCTGTTCCACAAGTTACTGTGGCTGCCAGTTTTGCTTTCAGGTAGCAATTCAAACCTCTGTAGCATAGGTCAGGCTACATTTCATCCCAATCGGACTGGCCAGGTTATAATGGCACATCAGTTGTCAAAACAGGTATTGTCTGAGCTTATTTGAAGATGTTTATCTAATTTTCTAATACTGCACTGCTTTATATCCTTTTACATTTACATTTAAATTCTTTGTGTTAGCACAGTCTGAGCTTGTCCCAGGACTAATAAGGCCCTTGAGGAGAAACATTAAAGTTTATTTTATCTTTAATGTTCTGCCTCTAGTCAAAATTACCTTTAAATGTAATTGGAGCCAACCCCTGCATTCAAAACGTTAACTTTAGTTGGTAGCTAAAACCATTTCCCCCCCATCTCCTGGTCTCAATTTTTATTAATACAATTCTTTCTGGAGTGCTACATTACAATCATTGTGGGCACCTGAAATAATTTCCTTAGAAAAGCAGATTCAACTTTCTGTAATTTCTCTAGATGGACACCAGGGTTTAACCAAGATCCATAAAGAAGTACCCATTGTTTGGTTGCAAGTAGTTTAATGTTACTACTGAGATGAAATCTGCTTTCTACGGTGGGGAAAATATATATGATCTCTCAGCACTCAAAACAGATAAAAGTATAGAAGTAATTTGACAGAAGACTAGTAGAAAACCCAATCTAAATATAGTCCTTGAGTTATGACTGCAATTAGGATCAGAATTTCTGTTGCTAAGTGATGTGGTCATAAAGCACAATGCCCTGCAAATATATCACTTAGCAATCACAATCCCTGAAATCCCTGCTGCCATTAAACATAGAACATGGATTGTGAGGCAAGCACCTCTTTGCAACTTCCTGCCAGCTTCCAAGAACCAAAGTCAGTTAAGAAAAGTTGCAGTCACAGCCAGCTTGCAAGCAGGCTGATAGTCAAGGAAGTGGCTGCTCTTGAACTGTAGAGAGAATGGTGCATGGTTGTCCAAGAAAGCACGGCACAAACATGGTGGGGCTTGAAGTGGCTATCACTAGGTGAGGAAGGGTGGCAGGAGAAGCATAGCACAAGTACAGCAATGCTTAGATGGCGGCTGCTGTGTGGGGAAGAAAGCATGAGTGACCAGGAAGGTATAGTGCAAGCACAGCAAAGTTTAGAAAGAGTGCACAAGGGTATGCAGGTGACAGCAAAGTGTGCAAGCACAGCACAAGCAGAAATGGACAAGGGGAGGATGTGCAAGTGAAGGAGACTTACTAAACAACTTGCACATTCTCTGCTGGCTTCCCCATTGACTTTGCTGATGGTTGCAAATTGATATTGGTTGCCTGCAAGATGCTGCAACCATCATAATTGTGAGCCATTTGCCAAGGGCTTAGGTAATGGTTACATGATTGTAGGGTTGCTGCCACAGAGAGAACATCAAGGACCAATCACACCACCATCTGTTCAGCACTACTTTTAAACCCAATAGTAATGAAGTCAAAATTATTGTTATCACTTGCATAGGCAAAGAAGCTATTGGCCTGTTGGTCAATTCTGATGGGTGATATTCACCTTTAAAGATATTTCATCACAGGTGAAATTCAGCAGGTTCTAGCAGGTTCGCTAGAACCGGTAGTAAATTTTCTAAGCAGTTCGGAGAACCGGTTATTAGAAGAAATCTTTTTTCCCCCACTTTACAGGGTTAATTCTGTAAGGAAGGCAGGAAAAAAACATTCTGGTGTTGTTTCTAGCCTTATCTTTATTGCCTTGCTTACAGAAACTGCTCACCCAGTCACATGAGTCCCCAGCCACGCTCACCAAGCCATGCCCACAGAACTGGTAGTAAAAAAATGTGAATTCCACTTCTGTATTTCATTATATACCATAATAATGAAGTGAAAGTGAAACAAAAATACATTTGTTTCATGCCTTTTGTTGTAAGGACCGGTTAAGTATTATGTCCTATTTTCATATATTGGTATTAATGCTCATTTACAGGGTGGATAAAAATCAATAAAAATTTTTTAAAAAATCAGATTTTTAAAAATTTAAACCAGATTTTTTTATTTTTTATCAAATTTCTTTCAATAAAATGCTTTTGGAGTGAAAATCTATCTAAAGATAGTTTTTTTATTTAAGATACATTAATAATTTAGTTTATTCAGCATGAAATGGAGCTTAGTTATGTAGCATGAGACTGTATATTCTGCAATATTAGGATTGTTGAGTCAACAGCGGGTCAGAGATGACAGTTGCTCTTTTAAAATTATATTTAAATCGAGTTGATTTAAATTAAGACTTTTTACTAGCGATTTAAATCATGATTTAAATCAACTTGATTTAAATCAAAACCAACCTGCTCATTTAAAAGTAAACTACTGGAGATTGATAGTGTAAAGGTGAAGGCTTCCCTTGTCCAACCTCCCTGACTCTAGAGCAATGTTTCTCAACCTTGGCGACTTTAAGATGTTTGGACTTCAACTCCCAGAATTCTGGGAGTTGAAGTCCAAACATCTTAAGTCGCCAAGGTTGAGAAACACTGCTCTAGGTGGTGTTCAATATTTTTTCTTAGCTGAGAGAGCCAACATTGTCCAAAGACATTTCTGTGGTTATGTAGCCAGCATGACTATATGCCAAGATGCAGAGAACGTTATTACCTTTTCCCCAAAGTGGTATCTATTTATCATATTTGCATGCTTTCAAATTGCTAGATGGGAAAAAGCTGGGCAAATAATGGGAACTCACCCCGTTGTATGGCATTCAACTCTCAAAGCCAGACTTCAGCTGTCCAGCTGACAAGCTTAGTGTCTTTAACCACTGACAATCACAACCCCTTTAACTGATAATATACAGGCCTTTAATTTGTGTTATATTTCTCATAATATTGAGTCAGAGGCCTGCTTAAAACCAACGAACATTTGTGTATTTTTCAATAACAGTAAGCCTTGCCCTAAAATTTGACATTTTGTTCTAACACCTGACTGCCCAGAAGCTATAAGACATAGAAACTAGATGGATGGATAATGATAGACGGCTGGATAAATATTATTTTTCTTTAGTCAGTCCACAAATTTCCAAAACTTTGTGCCAGGGAAGGCTCAAGATGATAGCTTGCTGGATCTGGCTTTTGGTTTGTTTGTTTAAGATCCATTATAATCACTTCTCAATCTTTTGGACCATAATCAATATATGTAAAAAGGAAGGTTAAAATTGGTATCTACTAATTGGTCTTCTAGTTCAGGGGTTGCCAACCATTGGGCTGTGGCCCACTACTGGGCTTGACTATAATGAACTGGGCTGCGGAAATGGCGGTTGAGCATTGCACATGTGCAGCTCCGCTTGTGGGTGAGTGCACATGTGCAATTCAATTTGTATAACAATTTCCTCTCCCTCTCTCTCCACCACCAGTTTGCAAAGCTGGAAAGGACAAGGATCGCTACTCTAGTTACATGCTGTATAGTATTGTTCTATTACTATAAATCTCCCATTGAGGCTGTTCCAGTTTTTACGACTTTCTAAAACTTTGGAGGCTATTCAGGAGCTTTGCTAGAATCTCAGATGAAAACACAGGAATTGTGTCACATAAAAATGATGGAAGTGAATTCTTAAACTGTTACTGGAAAGGGACAGCATATTATAGTAAACAATATGGAAGTATATTGTAGCATATTGTTACTGGAATGTGATAGCTACAAGAAGGCTGTTAGTCTTGGAGTGATAAAACTTCAAAATTCGGATGAATTTTTATATCTGACTGCTGTAAATAACTATTGTCAGGTTAATAAATACATTCTCTTCAGATTTTTTTCTAAGATGTGTATTTTTTTTTCTTTGAAATATTCTCTGCATGAAGGATTAGAGTTGAGTCTTGTCTTTAGTCTTCCGAGTTGGCTAACTTTCTCTTCCTGAGCCTTATGCAGTCTCAATGTAACCTTTGTGCTGATGTAGTTTGTAGGGCATTGTCATTGTATGCATGAGGAATGCTTGTCCACAAGTATGATTTAAGTTCTGATAGTGACTGAATAGTTTTCTTAGTATTCTTAACAACTTTTGAGTGAGCATAAATCAGTTGATGAGTGGCTAGAGGTTGGCTCACTTTAAACAACTGGTTTATCTTTGCCCAGTTTTGTAAAGAAATTTTGTACAACCCTTTTTTAAAAAAAATAAGAAACAGATATAGCTCTAAAGATAAATGGTCACTATCACATTTGCCACACATCCCATTTTTTCTGAAGGCTAAACAGCCCTTTATTTGACCGTGGAATAATATGTAGCTTTTCCTCCTGTCTCCTCCCAAGGTTATTCCCACATCTCATCATTATATGTTCACAAATGCCATATTAAAGAGATTTGATAAAGTGAGTCAGTTTGTGGCTTAAACAACAATTAAATCAACAGTTGAAGAAAAAAGGATGGGGAAGCCTTCCCAGTGAATTACTCATGCGTTGAACTACTAATTTATCTAATCTTGTACCCAGCCTTTCTCATGTATTTCCATTGTCCAAGAAGTTTACTATAATCAAAAAGAACCTTGTAAAAGGAAAAAAAATAAAAACAGAAACAGACTCAAAACAAAAACATGTCCTAAAATAGAAAGCTATCATAATCTACCCTGATCTGGATACAACCCTGTCTCAAATGTGAGGGTTCCTCTCCCAGAATTCTGTAAAGACTACATTTTGCGGCATGCCAATACTGGCTGATTTAAAAAAATATAAATTTTCTGCCCAGCAAGTAGAATGTTTGCCAGTCTAGGAAAACTAAATAGATGTGACCCCCCAAGAATGTTCCCATTTTTACCCTGACCAATTGTGTCTCAAGGTTACTATCCTAGTATAACCTTCAATACAATGCCAATCCATTTTATATAAGCCAAAGCTGGGAAAATATAATTTGCAGCAAAGTCAACCAGTACAGCCAGTCGTAAGGGATGCTAAGAGCAGTGTTCCAGAGCTCATAAGTTAGATATCTCACCTATAAATAGATGCAATGGCTGGTGAACTTATTGTGCAAAGCTAAAATTAGACATATTGTAGTCTACTGTAATATATGAACCAGCCGTATTGCTGAAACACAAGAAGGCAAACAATAGCATCAAGTTACTTACCTTTGTGAGTGCAATTCTGGCTTACAAAAAAGCTTCATGAAGAGTTTTAATTTCATTCCCACACCTGTCATATTGGATTTTGACTCAGCAGCCAATGCTGATGTGTACCCAATTAAAATCCCAAGAAATAGGATTTTTGCAGTCTATCATATAACTAGACTCTATACTACAGATATTTCAGAACAGTTCAATAGTAATTCATTAGAAGGTTAGATTTAAACCAAAATAAATCCATTTATGTACTGGACTTAATTATCTCATCTAAGTCATGGGAGTCTAATTTACTGATCCCTTGTTATACCTTAGGCATACTACATGGACCACAAACTGTAAAACTATTAGATGGCAGCAAAATGTTACAGAAAATTAAAATTCATATTCCATTGGATTTTTGTAGCCTAGTCATTATACAGCTAGCAATTCACCAAGAGGGAGTGGCATAAAAGTCCTGGGAGAGCCTTGGGAGCTACTGCAAGCTCCTCTCCAATTCCCACTAACTGCAGAGCAACCTAGGCAACCCAGGCAACCCATCCAACAGTTTAGTGTTTTATTTCTTTCAAACACAACTAGCATAAAGCCAAATATATAAGCACTCTTAGCAGAGTCTGTTGTGATTAAGTGACTGAAAGAATTTCACACATGCCCCAAAATAAACAAACAGTAAAAATTTAAAACCAGGGGCTTCCAAGTACTAAAGTGACCTAGGTATATCTGAGAATCATAGCTTAAGTGGGATGATCATTCCATAGTAGTCACAATAATAGTTCCAAATAGATGAGACAGGGGAAGGGCTGCTAGCAACCAGCTTTCCATTCATTTGTCATCTCTGCCTCCTGGCACTGGAGGTGTTGCTCTGACTTCTCTACAAGGCAAAGAATTTCTGAACAGATTCTCTAACAGAGTGTCTCCTCCTCTTTTCTTCATTGTTCATATTGCATTATCAGGTTCGTGAACTCATGAATGCTAAAGGATATGTTACATCATCTGAAATAGGAACTAGCTATGAATAATACAAAAGAACTTGCAAAAACTTGAGATGGATGTTTCACCTGATATCTCCCTGATCAATTGGCAGGATCAGTTCCAGCTGCTGTTTGCTCACCTAGGTATCCTCACAAATGTCACTCCTGCTAATGGGGTAGTGACTTAGGATGAAAGAAGAAAATTATTTTGGTCTAATATTTGTCTATGTATGTTAGGGGGAGATCCTTGATGCTCTCTAATGTCTGTTGTACATTTGTACTTATTTTCCATGGACATAACTTCTCCTTTCTAATCCATCCCTCTGCTATCTGTATAACCAATGGAAAGGGACATCATGAAGCCATGCTCTAATGTGACAAATTAAAATTCAGTATCACCTAAAACAAAGCACTTAACATTTGACAGCTAATAAAAAAAAATTCTGTAGAAGCTCTTCTAAGCCAGTGTTTTGCTGGTGAATTCTGGGAGTTGAAATCCACACATCTTAATATTGCCAAATTTGAAAAACACTATTCTAAGTATAGTGAAGTAAAAACAGAAACAGAGAAAATAAAATTGAAAAGCTAGCTCCAGAAAAATATCACAATAAAACAATTTTTGAATTTGAGAGCAATTCAGTACTTACAACCAATCATTTTCATCCAGAAATTCCCCAGCCCTCCCTCCAGTTTTCCAATCTGTGGTGGTTATAAGGGTTATAGTTAAATTGTAGGTTAGGAAAGCTATATGGAAAAGAAGGACGATGCTCCTTAATCTTCAAGTGCATGCAAAGAAGTAATTTTTCAGGTGACAATCCTTCATCACACAACTATTACATTTTTCAGGAGCTATATCCTGATTCTGGCCCTTTTACTCATTGTTGAAGCTGAAATAGTTTCAGAAGAGGGCGAAAAGAGACATTAATTACCTTTATTATCTTTAAAAAGACTTGTCTGAAATCCAGACAACATTCTGCTGCAGAGGTATTTTGTGAATACAATGGGTGATAAAACTGAGTTAACTGTTCTTAATCCTTTCGATCACACGTAGTCCACTTATAACAGAATGCCATGAGGGCAGATCTATCGCATAAGCTGCCAAGAACAGATTCCAAAGCATCATTTCCTAGCATTCAGTGTTTATTATTTTGTCATAATTCCTAGTAAATTCCTTTGACAAGATAGGAGTCATTCTGAAATGAATTTACATTTAAAGGTATGTAAAAAAAATGCTAATAGGATTAAGCATTGCACATTTTTAAAGGACATGCACAATTCATAATCTCGATACAAGATGTTCCTTTATATTTTCACTCATACTATTTTCTCAGCATAGAAGACAGAACTACCTAGGAACCCTTTGGCAAAAAAGACAAAATAATAATAATAAATCCCCCAAGCACCTCAGAACCCCAACTACAACAAAAAAAAAAACACCACCAATGAAATATATTAGTTTAGCTTTCTTATTATTTTCTTATTCTGGTTTTATGTTAGTGTGTGCGTAAATATATGCATACACAAACATGCACATTCACACATACAAACACAAATTTAACTCATCATGAAAAAAAGCACACTGCCAAATGGCAGTGGGGATAGAGAAGACCATACACTGATTTCAAATGTCTTTGGAGCCAGTCAGATGCCCACTTTTTCTATTTAGCTAAACTTCATCTGTAGTTTCATGGGCTATTTCTTCACGTTTCACATGGTCAAATAATAACACAGGCAAAAAAAAAAAGTGAGCCTGGATAGTCTTTTAAATTATCTTTTAGGCCTATCTAAGTCATCGATAGCTGCTAGTAGTTTCTGCTTAGCTTTTTTGTTGATGTGAGATCCCAGACAAACATTCACCAAATTGGTCAGTTGCTTGGTGGAATATTCCTGTACAAAGGAAACAAATCACACTTTAGTTTCCAGCAAACAGAATAAAAGTCGCCCCACCATCAAAAAAAATTGTTATAGCAAAAAAGTATATTTTTCACCCCAAACTGCAATTTTGCAAGAAATGCTGAACAAGGTCTAAGGTGGGTATTGTTTATGGTACAACTTCTAAAGAAAATACCAGTACAAGGGTAACAGCTTAATAGGAGCTGGTTAGAATTTTAGTGAAATGTTGGACAGCATGAAATTCTATGAATAGTTTAACAACCTATGGCACTTAAAATTTATTTTCCACTCCTCAGGAATAAACATGTCAGATTGGCTTAAGATTCAGAGATAGTACAAAAACAAAGTTTTAAGAAATGTTCTATTCATATTTCAAATTTAGTTCTGCCAAAGGGCTTAAGAGAACAAATTATCAATGCTGAATCTGATCAAAAGAAATAGACTATGATGCATGCAATGAATTATTTCAATCCTCTAATCCTTAAAGATGTGCTGGCACAACTACTTATTTAAAGAGCACTGTCTTATCATTTAAATATTGCCAGAGCATTTGATTATTTGAAGCAGAATTTTTAAGGTAAAACAGCAAAGAAAGCAGTCCATCTACTTATCCCCAAGAAAAGTAAATGTCTAGCTAGACTGAAAGCAATTACCACTTAGGTCTGCTCAACTGCAATCATAAGCAGCTGCAACTCTGCTGATAAAAGCAGGTAAGACTATAACTTTATTGTTTATAAATTCAAGTATATCAAAATTAGCAAGTGAACAAACGAAAAAGAAGAACCATTTTTAATAGAACTATTAAAGTTCTGGTATTGATTACTTGTTTAGAAACAGGTTGAAATATTTGTGGATGACATGCAGGAAAAAACTCCCAAAGCTTCTAAAGGTATTTTGGCTTTATTACCCAAAGTTCTTTAAAAAAAAAAAACCTGCCAACATTATCACCAAAATTTAAAGCTTATTATTTTTGTTTAGATTGATGTGTTTGCACAAAGTTTCCTTTGGATGTCTTGCTAAATGAGAAAAGCTGAATACATTTCTGGCTCGAAGAATGTATTTTGTTTCTAGAATGTCCTAGTTACATCAGCTAATCACCCAGAAACTTTCATGAAGTCAAAGCAGTATTGTCCCAGTTTTAGCACATTACCAGATAGGAAACCAGTGTATTTCTTGTTATTATTGTTCATCCTGATCTATCTTTTTACTGGAACTATTGCACTGAGACATTTTCTCTTCCTTTTTTTAAAATTACCTTTCTGTTGATCACTTACCAAAATGTGAATACAAAATACCACATTAATGTTTCTAAATGTAAGTTCATGCACTTGGGGAAAAAAAAATTCTCTGGCAAGGTACAGTTAAGGGTACCATGTTAGACAGAACAGAAAAAAGGGTTCAGGTGTGTGAAGCTGATGACTGCAGAATGAATACAGCCAGGCAGCTGCGAAGGTGAACGAAATTCTGGGATGCATCATTTGGGAGATCACTTACAAAAAAAGGAGATCCTAATCCTGCTACGTAGGGCTTTCCCATTTATCCATATTATGTCTAATTCTGGAGACTTTACTTAACAAAAGATATTGATAAGACTGAATGAGTCCAGAGATGGGCAACAAAAATAGTGCAAAGTGGGAGGGACAAAACCTATCATGAAAGATTGAAGAAACTGAATATGTACAGCTTGGAAGGGGAATGGGAGACATGACTGAAACCTTTAAATACACTAAGAATGTGAATAAGGTTTTAGAAGGCAGTATTTTCAATATTAAGCAATAATCACGGGGACACGATCTCAAACTGACAAGAAAGGAAGTTCAAAAGTAATGTTAGAAAGCATCTGCTTCACAGAAAGAGTAGGGCAACCTTGGAACCAACTTCCAGCAGAGGTAGCAGATCAATCCTCAGTAACTGAATTTAAACATGCTTAAAGTCATTCCATCATCTGACAAACATTTAAAAATGTATTATAATATATTATAATAGAGCAGAGCATACTATGCACAATTAGGCACGTGAGTATTTTGACCATATCATCATTTTTATGCATATTTTCCAACTCCAAGCTGTATAAATTTGAATGCTTACTGGATATAAGCAGATCAGGTGATGTCTATTTGTGTAATGACGGAGGGTGTGGTCTAAGGAGATTAACACCCTATATCAGTGATGGCAAACCTTTTAAGAAAGGTTTTTAAGAAACCAAGTGCCCAAACTGCAATTCTCTCTCTCTCTCTCTTTTTCTCCCTCTCGGGTACACGCACAGCAGAGCGCTGAACACTAGCTGGCCAGTGGGAAGGCGGGGCATCACAACACTGGCAGCTCTGCAGGAGATGAGATCTTTTTCTTTCATGAGAAGTTGCAATTGATTGACTGAACTTTTTTTTTAGTCCCACAAACTTCTGTTTTCCTGCAAATGATGGCAAGAAATGCAATGGAGAAACAGTGGAGTTGAGCTGGACCGAGGGCTCTGAGTGACACCTCTGGCACACATGCCAAAGGTTCACCATCATTGCCCTATATCAGGGGTGGGGAACCTTGGCTCTTTCATGACTCATGGACTTCAACTCCCAGAATTCCTGAGCCAGCCATTTTAAGCT
>JAEANM010024200.1:0-11202 GCA_017656035.1 Myanophis thanlyinensis
TCTTTGATTTAATTGTAAGCAAGATGACTGAATGATCAAAATCAATGTCAAACTGGCCAAAACACTCAATTTCAGTGAGGGTTGCATATTTTTGAACACAACTGTATTGGAAACCAAAAACTGCTACCATTGAGAGATATGCTAGAAATATGCACATGGTCTGACTCAGCGTAAGGATGCGCTGTTCCCATTTTCTTATCCCACATATTTTCCATTGATTGAATATGTTTCATTTCTTTCTATTAAGCATTTTAGGGATAAATACTAGTATAGTTTGTGGGGGGGGGGTGTTGCCCACAATATTATCATGTTGCACTGTACAACTTTAGTTTTTTTTGCTAAGAATGCAGTAAGTCTGTAATCTGCAGGAATCCTGATATCATTGACTGCTGTAGAGCAGGGGTGGGCAATTAATTTTCCCAAGGGGCCATTGAAATTGAGACAATTGTGGGGAGTCACCGATTCTGCCTCACTCCCCACTGACGCCCTGCCACCATTGTCCCCCTCCATGCCAATGACACCGACAGCATGGACTAGACAGGGACAGCTAAAGGGCTCAGTGTGGCTTACAAACCTTAAAATGCCCCAGTCTGCTTTAAAGGCTGGGGTTTTTTTAAGCTGCACCTCTCATGTGAGACTTTATTTATTTTGTTCCATAATTAATGGGATATGGTTCATTTTCAGTTTCTATCTTTTTCATGGTAACGTCTCCCATATCACATTTGAATCATTCCACTTTGATTCCAGAGATTTTCCCTGCTAACTGTAAGAGCCTTGGGTCCACATCTATTGGTCTATGTCTAATGTTCCTTTGGATTGACAAAAACAAAAAGAAAGAAAGAATCCAAGATCACACAACATTATTCTCTGTGCTTATTCCTATCTTTATATTTAATTGAGCTATCTTTGCTTCTGTCATGTCCACATGTTTCATATATTCTCTTTGGCTCTTTCTCCCTTTTTTATTGTGTTGGGTTTTTTTTTGATTGAGGAGAGCATCTAATCTAATTAGCAATAATTTACCCCATGCCCCATCTCAACCCCTTAACCCTCCTTTGTTTTATAATTGAATTCTCATTCCTGCTCTTTATGTGATCAAAACCATCTTGATGGACATATTGCAGAATCTATTCATTTTCTACTCTATCTTTTCTTTACCATACAATTTTTTTAAGCATTCTATTCTCCCTATAATCAATATGTGTGTTTCCCCAACATACCAGCCTGTTACTTCCAGGAGTTCATTCTTATATGCAGACATTTTTGTATCTTTTAACAATGCTACTTTTCACATCTTGAAATTACTCCATCCTTTCCCCCCTCTTTAGTAAACTTTCTACTCTATCTCCTTGTTCACAGACTCTAGTTCACATCACAAAGTGTAATTGCTACGTTCAGAATAAAACCTACACTGGTTTGGGTAATGAAATGTCTGCAAGAAAACAATCACGTTCAGGGAGCATCAAAGACCCTCAGTCAGTATAGAACTAGGCAGTGGACAAAACTTATAGAGAAAAGAATCTGTTAGGGGAAATGATTGACCCCATCCTAGCTGAAAACAAGGGCAAGAAGAAATCACTGCTATCAGAACATAAAGAAAACATTGGATACAGCAGAAAGTTCACTGGTCCCTTTTACTCTAGAATGAATGGCTTTAATTCTTCTCAGCCATGAAACTGACAAAGAGGTGACTCACCAGCAGTTGGGGCAGAGAGTAAGATTTTCCAAAGAAATATTCTTGAAATTGAGCTGTTAACCTTTTTCTAAAAGAGTCAGGAATACACTGTCTGGGTATTTGAAACTATTGGGCAAGAGTAAAATAAAGCACACAAAAAAATGGATTATACTTAACCACCCAGCCTTTTCATGTATTGGACTTCAGGATTTGAAATTCATTCATTGACTGGGACAGAATAAATATCTTCCCACTTTTGTAGGCGATTAAATAGCCATTTCGGAATTATGTATTTTCATTATTTGTGAATATGTATCATAAAAGAAGAATAATTTATAGTATGAAAAGTGCTGAACTGTTAGGAAGTATTCTCTGAGATGTTGAAAAAGAAGATTTTGTTTTTGCTGACCCCAGATCCCTAAAGATAAGAAGCTTCAGTAAGAGATTGTACATTGTGATGACTCCTCCATCACTTGTGTCACAGACACTTTTCAGCTTGTTTATTTTTCTCAGTTCCCCAGAAGATCAAGTTGCTCCACTTAGTAGAGGATCATCTCCACATTCCCCAGAATGGCAAAACATTTAGAAGATTACATGCTACCTATTATTTTCAGCCTGAAAATACTTAGTAGGCTTATTGGTTCAGGTTATTCTCACATAATTATTGCTGCTGTATGTATAATGTTTCAGTAATCTGGAAAATAGACAGATTTTTTTTTCCCTTCCATATAAACTGAATTTGTTTTAACTTCCCTCTCTGAGGGTTTTGTGGAGTAATATTAGAGAAAATATTTGGACGAGTGCTGTGTATTGAATTTCATATTAACTTCCTCAAATATTTCCATTCTAATACCGTATTTATTACTAGATCACAGCACTTGTAAAATGTTCTTCATGACCCCAATTTCTTTACTGGTTTTAAATATATCTTAACATTTTCTTCACATTTTTGTGTTTGCAGTTGTAGAAACTACTGAAGGGAACACCACAACGGTAAGCATGCTGTATTTTCTAAATTGTAAATATTAACTTTAATAAACCATCAACTTTCAACTGAAAAATGGAACAGTGACCTTCAGTGAATAATCAGTATGCATTTAAATCTTGGTACGGTTATAAACAAAGCTTACCTAACTCTTTATATTAACCTTCTGGATATGTTCTCAGAACTTGCTATTGCAATCTCTTGTTACTTCAGAAAAAAAAACAGTTTCTTATAGGATGGGGATGTCTGCAGGTCTGAATAAAGATTATGGACTTCCAGGACCCTCTTTAAAACTGACTGAAACAGTATGGAATTGCTGCTGATTGAATATACTCACAAGAAAAAGGATATCCTGAGATGTTAAGAACATAATACAGATAAAATTAATATGCTTTGCAAATTTTGATTTTGATTTCTCTCCTGATTTATTATCAGTGTAATCTGAAAGTGTTTTCCTGGATAGTTTGCTTCTCTCCTTAGTCTCATAAACGTCAAGTTGAAAAACAAAGGCAAAGAGAAAACTCTTTTGTGAGAAAAGTGCATTGCCTTCCCATCCAGCACTTAGCATGGTTTTGTGAAAACACTTGTGGTGAAGGCATGGTCATACACTTTAATTTTCATGACCTTTCCAAAGTAGTTTATGCTTCATATAGAGTTGTATAATAAAGGCTTTTGCTGTCTAAATTGCTATACAATTTTTTGAGCCAGGTGACACTAACATTCATCACTAGAGGTTTTTAAGAAGAGCCTGCATAGTCACTTGTCTGAAATGGTATAGTGGCTGGACTAGAAGACTCCTTCCAGCTCTATTCGGATTGATTGATTCATCTGAATATTGTCCTTGTGTACTGACAACCACATTAAATCAATTTGAGGCTTAAAATTAATCACTTGTTTTACATAAAATGTCACAAATTTTAACATCTAAAAAATGCAGGTTTTGCTTTCATTTAGCCACTTCATGAATAAGTCATTTCAAGGCGGCTGCCTCATCTATGTAAACGTAGATTACTAATCCTGCAACTGTATCCCTATCTTTTTTATTAGTACTAAATAGTGTTCAAGACTGATTTGCTGGCATCAAAAAAGATCAAAAACAAAATTCAAAGCACTTTCAAAAGACAAGTTTTATTTTTAAAAATACCTTATTGGACTGAAGTTAAAGTAAAAAATAAGGGCTTTAGCATTTAGATCTGAAACCCAGCTTCTGCCTTTAAATCTTTCCCAGAAAATGGTTAAATATCTTTTGCAGCAAGCAGATTTCCAAGTCAAATACTTTGTGGCTATGCCCATGATAATTTGCCACATTTTCAAATATGTCCTCAGACCTTCTTTTAGAATACGAACAGGAACCTAGTTGATAGAAAACGCCTTTTGTCAAATAAGCTTTTTGTTAAAATACTTCCTCAAAGAAAACGTTATGAATTCCCATAACTTTAGACATTTTAATTCTAGTAATTCAAGAAGCAATTATGAGATAAGTTACATCTTTGAGCATGATTAGGTGGGGCTGTGGACTCTGTTGCTTTTAGGAGGAGTTATTATTAGCGAGATAGACTGAATGTGTCCCCTTTCTAAGATAGGATCCTCCTAATAGGGAGTTTTCTAATATTTCAGAACAAAGTGGTACTTGTACACTGCTACTTAAAATTCAAAGTATTTTTCCTTTTTTTCATTCTCTGAAATGTCTTAGCGAAGTCTAATTATCCTTTTCTGCAGTATGATGTATTGATGTTGTACATGCTGAATAAATTAATGTAGGAAATCAAACAGCAGTTTTGGAAACTTGGACTGAAATTTTCCCTCATTAGTTTGCGTTTAATATCTTAGATCGAAGGCAAAATTATAGAAGATGTGGAAATCCCAAGGCCTCCAAATCCTTCTGGTAACTGTCCTATTTGTCGCTGGAACTTGAAACACAAGTACGATTATATGGTGAGTTTTCATTCTAATACTTGCTAAAATATAGCCATGCTGACATCCTCCTGCTGAGGATAAAGTATAGCTAAATCAAGTTATTTCTTAGATCATTCTCATAATTGTATGCCTGGTATTGTCTAGTGAAATAATCAACTGTCTTAGAGGTCAATTCTTTGCACAAAATGTCAGGATTGCTGAGAAGCAAAATTACATGTGTAGACTTTGTTACTGCTAAATTACATACCAGCAAAACCTAATGCCTAGAACATTGTTTTTAGTTGAAAATAATAATTTACATTCTTAGAGGCATCACACAAAAGTAAAAGAAAATAGAAGAAAAACAAAATTAAGAAGCAAAAATGCCAATTCTTTTATAATCATGGTAGTTGCCAGGAATTTTTCAGAGGGAGAGAATTGCAGTAAAAGATATGATCATAATGTGTGTAAGTAGTATGCACAATGTTAATATACCTCTAGCTGTACTGCGCACACTTAAGCACATATAAGTTAAACTTTCTACTGAAGTTTGCTGGCAAAATGACCTCTCATAAATGTGATAACTTGATATGACAGGAAAAGGTTTTCATCTTCTAGGAAGGGAATCTAGGAAATTTTATAAAGTTATTTAAACTAACTGATTTCCAGCATCTTAAAACTCAAATCTACCCCAATCTTACCTAGAAAGACCAAGGAGTAATAGCTATTTTATTTCTTCTTGGAACATTAGAGAACAATTATGTACGTAACAGAACTAGAATCTGTAGATGGTTGGAGCTCTGTTTATTTACACAGTGCTGACCAGCCATGTTGTTGAATGTAATATGACTTGTGCATGTTTTGGATTTCATACTGAACATAACTCATACTTGGAACTATAACTTATTTCATTAAATTGTTGACTTTGTGACTGATTGCACATTTAAGAAAATGAAGCCTGAATTAGGATGTCCTAATAGTACTACTATTTCCAGCAATTTCTGGTGAGTGGGCATTAAGGTTTCCAAAATAAATAAAAATAAATTAGTATTATAGGTCTACCCTTTTATTTTCTAGTGAGTAAGCCTTGGATCTAGACTATATCTTTCCAGCTGTAGTTAAAATTCTCAAGAGTAAAATATCACAAACTCTTGAAGACCCATATTAATCATGGACTGGATGAAGAAAAAGAAATTAACACTTAATCCAAACACAGACAGCTGTGTCCCTGGCTGATTAAAAGGCAGTTCAAGGAAAGTTATTAAATAGTTTTAGCAGCATTGTTTAAGGA
Organism: Myanophis thanlyinensis; assembly: GCA_017656035.1. Classification (NCBI taxonomy): domain Eukaryota; kingdom Metazoa; phylum Chordata; class Lepidosauria; order Squamata; family Homalopsidae; genus Myanophis; species Myanophis thanlyinensis. Next base: position 5,848 of record JAEANM010024200.1, read on the forward strand.
AGGCTGAACATAAATCTAATTATTTTCCCCAAATATGCAATGTCATTTTATTAAGTTTATAATCCATCCCATGATTCTACAGCCTAAGTATCACAAAAGAGATAACTGGATATTTTGGCAATGCAACTCTTTACAGTGAATGGGGAAGCATAGTAGTTTCTCAGCAGCCAAGCATCAAGCTGTCCTAACAAGAAGTCTTATTCCAAAATAGATTGTGCCCATGAAATAGGAGGGAAGAGAATTTGCAGCTATGCTTTTACTGTAACTCCACACAAATGTTATATCAGAAATCCTTCATGTTTATAATAAATTATTGGGCTGCCGCAACCAACTTTTGCAACATTTGTCCCCACCCGGGTATATTGCACTTTAAAAAAAATAGCAAACTAGGAGACTGGTGAAACATCAGACTGCAAAATAAAATCTGACTTCGAAACATTATAAATGGTCACACCCATATACTGCTTTTAAAATTCTGAATTTTTGAACAATTTTGGGCAGAAAATATTTCTTACAAGACTCTCTTTCTCTGGGACCTCTCTTTCTCTTTCACCTAGCCCTGGAGATTTGAATGCTTTGAAATAAGCATTCCATAACCATTTTGGTCAGCTTTTTAACAGAATGCATACCTCTCCCTTTGGAGAAGAAGGAGCTATAATAGCTGCTGTATGGTTGGAAATTCTTATTAAAGTGCTTTAATGCAAAGACAGGGAATGTGATTTTTCTGGCTTAATCTAGCCTGCACATGCACAGGGAGAACCGCTTCCCTAGAATCCCTCTGATACTGTCAGTTACTTTCCCAGCATGACTATTTTCGGCTGCTTTCTCCTTCCCCCTTTGGGGAATGTGAGTGAGACCCTGCCCATGGGGCACTTGAAACAGAGCTTCCGAAAGCAAGACTAAGTGATTTTTCTATTCAGAACCTGACCCTGAACTCATTCTCTGCTTGGTCCTGTAATTCGTCTTTTTTTTTCCACCTAACAGCACACCAGGAGACTTTAGATGATTTGAAAAGTTTATGGCGTTGAAAGAATTAAAAGAAGTTCATTATGTTTTGAAGATAAAGGGAACTTTGTTTTTATTCCAGTTTTTTTTAAGTTTAATAATATCCCAGTCACTTAATTATGTTTAGAATTTTTTTTTTATATGGCTGTGTTTGAAACAGAGGTGATTAGAATTGCCAAAAGAGAGCTACAATAAGCAGCAGCTCTTGTGCAACCCAAAATAATAGCATGGGATGAGAAGAGTGTGTTGGTTGTATAAACAAATCCCGAAGGTCATTTAGTCAAATTATCAGCACTTGTCAGGAATCCAGGTGGCCTTGGGTATTGGTCCTGCCCACAATTGCAGCCAGATTTCTGCTTCCAGAGAATACGTTGTTCATGATGGATTTTGTTTACCTAGCAGGAGAAATCAAATACTCCGTCCAGATGAAGGCAAAACTTTATTTCCTCTTCTCTTGCTTGGAGCATGATTAGTCTGACCATGAGTAAATGTCATCTCACTTTGGCAGTGGAGACCGAACTTCAGGCTTTGCTTCTGAGTTCCAAATTAATTCAATCCAAGTTGTTTTCATCAGATCCTACAGATTACAGGGGTGGGAATCTGGATTCAGCCTCTCCCAGGAGCTGCCCAGTGATTAAAGCAAAGCTGTAGTTGCAGTCTTGGCTGCCCATTAACACACAGTGTTAATTTCATGGAACATGACGGCAGTGCTAATCTCTGCCAGAATACTCTTTCCTTTTAACCCTTTTGCATTTGTTTCTCTGTTACCTTAAAACTCTTTGCACTGCTTTGTAGCATAGATGAACTCTGAATGAGCAATATTACTTTGTTGGACCTGGGACCTGTTTGTCTATTAAAAAATTTTTAAAGATAAAAACCAGTAAATTAGTATAGAATAAAAATAAGACGGGAAAAAGAAAAGAAAGACAACGTCAAAAGTGCAAAAGAAAGAAGCATTAAAAAACAGCTTCTGATTTTCTTTACAGCAGTTAGTATAAATGAGTATTTACCTCTTACTCTATGGTTACAACATAGCAGTCTTTTTCCTGTAAGCTGTTTTTCTAATCATCAAAATCATAAATCATAATCCACTTGTTTATGTTTCACACAAAAAGTCTGCAACAGTTTCCAGTTAACAGTAAATAAATATGGCTTTTCTCTGATCAAAGGGGCCAGTTTGACCATCTCAGCCAATTCCGTCATCCTCACCATCCATTCCTTCATTGTGGATAATGTCCAATCTTTCCATCTTTTGCATATAATAATCTTGCTGCAGTTAATGAGTGCAAAGGACTTGAAGCTTCAGCTGAACCCTGGTGACATGAAATCACTGCGAGTTTAAGGAGCCTCGGGATCTGTAGGTTCATCATCCTTACTTCTGGATGGGGTTGCACTAGCCCAGACAGACCTGGTACACAATCTGGGCTTTCTCCTAATGTGATCCATGTGTACAGTACTATAATTCTGGAATTTCAAATATTAGTTCATCTGAGGCAGAAAAGGGAGATTTAGCATTGTTCAAAGGTTATTTTCAGCTGAGTAAATTAATTTGTCCTGTGGATAATTTACATTATTAATAACTCTGCTTGTAATTCTTCTAAATTTTGGCTGCTTCCTTCAAACTCAGTAATCTTGACAAATAACTAGGTAACAGATGCATTTCCAAACAGACATCTGATATGTTTGAATTTTATATTTCTTAGATACAGTGTAGAACAATCTTAGAACAGTATAGAGCAGGGGTGTCAAACTGGAGGCCCATGGGCCGGTTGCATCATACACGGACCACACCCACCCCAGCTCCGCAAAGGAAAAACATCGCGAAACATCATGTGATGACAATGTGACACCACAGGTTTTACACCCATGGGATAGAACATCATTTTCATATTTTTGCTAATGTTTTTTTTTTAACTTTAGTTTTAGATTACTCCATAACTTGTTGTTCTATCTTAGTTCTGTATAACTTTGTTAACAGTAATTTAGTAACTTTAAATATTCTAGTTATACTTTCACCCAAGAACATCTAGAAATGCTTCTTGTGGCTTGGTTTGCCTTATAATTATTGCCTGAGAATGTTAGTTGAATGCCCTGGAATGCATTCCAAGATAGATTGCAGTGCTGCATTTCTTCCATTTCTGAAGGAAAGCTCTGAGTAAAATCATATTTGTATTAGTTGGGAAAAATTAGAAAATTAAAGAATTCTCAAGTTCTTTTTTTAATCAATCTTATTTCTATAAAGATAAAACAGAAAAAGAAACAAAACACAAAGATATGTACTTCATCAAAAAAAAAGCCAAAACAAAAAATGTTAACAGAGGGATAGACTCAAGGTCAGGTGAAGTGTTAATACAACTTTATAATGCCTTGGTAAGACCACACTTGGAATAATACATCCAGTTTTGATGGCCCCAATGTAAAAAAGATGTTGACTCTAGAAAGAATGCAAAGAAGAGCAACAAAGATGATTAGGAGACTGCTGGCTTAAATATATAAAGTAGGGGTCTCCAACCTTGGCAGCTTTCAGACTTGTAGACTTCAACTTCCAGCTTTCCTTTGCTGGCTGAGGAATTCTGGGTGTTGAAATCCACAAGACTTAAAGTTGCCAAGGTTGAAGATCCCTGATATAAAGAATGGTTGCTAGAATTGGGATATGTGTAGTTTAATGAAAAGAAGGGTGACATGATAGCCGTGTTCCAATATCTCAGGGGTTGCCACAAAGAAGAGGGAATCTAGCTGTTCTCCAAAGCACCTGAAGGCAGGGCAAGAAGCAATGGATGGAAAATAATCAAGAAGAGAAGCAACTTAGAACTAAGAAGAAATTTCCTGATGGTAAAGTTAATCAGTGGAACAACTCACCTCCAGAAGTTGTAAATGCTCCAACACTGGAAGTTTTTAAGAAGAGATTGGACAACCATTTGTCTGAAATGGTATAGGTTTTCTGCCTGAACAGGGGATTGGACTAGAAGACCTCCAAAGTCCCTTCCAACTCAGTTGTTCTGTTATAACAAATGCTTAAAAAGTAAGTGAAAAATACATCAGAAAAAAATAAAATAGTATAATATGTCATTACAATAGTAAGCAATTATAAGTCTACATATAATTATTTAATGCAAACAGGCAAATATATTCATTTCTAATACACTTAGGTAAAGATCATGTTTTTTTTACCTGCTGTATTTTGTATAAATGAGTCATATTTAACTGAATTTATCCATACAAAATTTACATCTGTACACTCATAAATAGCAAGTGTAAGCAGATCTTCAGTCCATTGAATAAATTGGCCGATTATTGTGTTTGTCTTTCTAATGTTACAGTATCCATCTTTTAGCTATAGTAAGGGCATGGAGAATCCATTTACGATATGCAGTTGTCAAACTCTATGCACTAGGTATGAAATTAAAAGAATGTTATTGATACAGAAATAATACAGTAAAAACTGAAGATTTGCTCATAGCAAAACCCTCACACTTTTGGCCGTCCATGGCTTCGTGTATCATCCTTTGCATTTCTAAGCACCCTCAGGGAATAATTTTAGCATAGGAGCAGAGCAAAATATCTGGTAGTGATGTGCATGTGGTTTGTGCAGTAACATTCAGATGGCTAATTTCATAATGCTTTTCAGAAGCTTTTGCGTTCCATCACTTGCAAGCTTAACTGATACCGGTATTTCTGATTTGTTTGTTTTGCTTCCTTAGGACGTCTTACTGCTGAGTCAGTTCATAAACTCTAAAGGAGGGATGATACCTCGTGAGATCACGGGCCTTTGCTACGAAGAGCACAGAAAGATTGCAATATGCGTGAAAATGGCTCACCGAGCAGGTAACTACTTTCAGTTTCCTTGAACTACTTTCAGATTCCTTTTATGTGAATAAGAATCAGCTGGAAAACAGTGAATCTTAGTTGTTCTTAACCTAGGCGATATCTCCCCTCAGGGAGTGATTTCATTTTTCAGGGGGGCTAATGGTACGAAAAGGGGCGATGCAGGAGCGAAGGAACAAAAAAGGGGCGATATGGGAGCAATGTAGCCCCTTCCAACTCCCCACAAGTTTACCTCCTCCACACAGCTGCTCCAGAGAGAGAGGCTTGCTTGCGCGGAAGAGGCACCAATCCAAGAGCACTGCTAGCGCGGTGTATGCGCCCCAGTCAGTCACCCGGAGTTTCCTGCCAGGGCGCTTGTAAAGTACTTCGGGGACCAGCCCACCGCTAAAAGCAAACAAGGTGAAGTGCGAGAGCTGGTTGAAAGTGTGTGTGTATGTGTAAAATGGCCAGTTTCATCCAAAGGACTTTTTGTTTCAGGTGGGGCTTTAGGAGAGAGGGAAGGAGGACGGGAAGGGATGGAAAGAA
>JAEANM010024201.1:0-11202 GCA_017656035.1 Myanophis thanlyinensis
CATGAATCTGAATTTGTGATGGAAGAAAGTTGGATTCTACTAACATGCACTGTGATGAAGCAGTGTTTGTTGCTCTAGTAGAACTAGCAGATAAAGCTAGTTCTAGCTAATTCCTTATATAAAAGAGATAACCAGTGAACTGCAGTAGACTTTTGGGTAGAATTTAAGGTGCTGGTTGCCATCTCTAAATTCCTACATGGAATAGGGGCAGATTACTTGTACAACCACCAATAGTTTCTGCCTATCCCACTAATTACTGTTTTGAACAATAATTTTATTTAGATTTTTAGAAGAAACAATAAAAGTTGGTACAAAGCACAAGAAAACAGAAAGAAAAGGGGGAAATGGAAAATCCATTCATTTCTTATTAGGAAAGTGACTCCTCATCGCAAGTTTAATGATTTCATAATTTCTTTGCTCCTCTATTGCCCCTTCTTTGCTCCTTCTTGAAAACCTCCAGAAATGGAGAAATCACAACTCTAAGGGACAAACTGTTAATGGATACAACCTGAGTCTTCATTAAAAATTGATGAAAAATACCCAGAACTACAATGAATACAGAGAAATAAAAATATAGAAGACAATGAGAGTTTGAGACTTAATACCATACTAAAAATAAAAATTCAAAACTTGAGTTTACTTTATTGTTAGAACATTTTATTTTTCCAGAAAAAGCAGCTGCCTGTATCATCTGTTCTTGTTCTTGTTCAATTTTCTAAAATTCCCAACTTCTTAAAATTCCAGGCTTTCATCGGAAGCTGTTCTGCTCCTAGTTTCAAGAACAAATTTTACCCCAGCAAAGAAATGGACGTGTGCTATCTGATTCTCTGTGTAAGTGACAAAGAACACTTTTTCTTCATGGAAATGTGTCTTCTGCATCTGCTGTAGTAAGAGCTTGTAATATCATGTCAGCCTAATAAAGATGCTTCATTTTCAAAAACCTCATATGTTTAGAAGGAATTATGCCACCTCTACTGATATAAGGTTGGATTTGTCAGGTACTACCACAAGCATAAGGAAATTTGAATGAGAAAAGATAGTTTATGGAATGCTCCTAGAGCCGTGATGGCGAACCTATGGTATGGGTGCTACAGGTGGCATGCAGAGCCATCTTGCTGGGTACACAATTGTTGGCCAACTTACCTCCAGCTGAGCATGCACATGCACATACGATTGCGCATGCATACATGCACAATTGCAGAGACCCAGCTGGTCTTTAGGTTTCTGCTGTGCATGCATGTGATTGTAGCAGGAAATCCAGCTGGTCTTTGGAGCTTTCCTGTGCATGCACCCGCGATTGCTTATGTGTGCCTGAGTACCTTTGCACAGCACAAGTGCACATGCAAAAGCTGCATGGTGAAGTGGCACATGCAGCACACTTGGAGGAGCTGCATGCAAGTGCAAATGGCACATATAAAGTACATACTTTTCGGCACTCGGTAAGTAAAAGGTTCACCACCACTGTCCTAGAGAATATTTGCCATTGTCTACTATCACTCAATCTGTCTGAAATTTCAGGCTGAGTTAGATGCCTGATGCAATGTATATAATGTTCATAAAAGTCTGAAAATTAATCTTAGATAAATCTACATATGCTTCCCGAAGATATATCACTTGGCCATATTCTATATAAGTAAAGCAATCATTTTTCCATCATACTTATGGTTAACTAAGCATGGTATAAAATGAAGTAACAAAAATTAAATTACAATGATTTAGTTATGTCGTGCTGTGCACATTTGAATTTGTAAAATCCTCCCTTAGTGCTTGCAATTTTTATTAGCAGCATTTTTTGTGCAACAGACAAGTTCCAGATATTCTTAAAACGAAAAAAAAATCCAGCTTTCAGTTACTTATCTACTGGTAGTATTGAATCATATCGGTGACTGGATCCACTCACATTCAAATAAAGTGACATATTGAATAAATCAATCCCCTGAAGGTATTGTTAATTCATCCTCAGATTAGTGATTTGCCAGAAGGGATTGTAGGAAGGAGAACTGGGAATAGAAACAAAATTTCTGCAACGATGCATTTATTTATAAAATATCCATTTTGCTTTTTCATCATGAAAAATAGTCCCAAAGTAGAGAATATTGTTTATCAAACTCTGCATTCACTAAACATATTCTTCATATGAATTCTAATTAAGGTTCTTAGGATCTTCTGCTATTCAAATCCTCAGAAGATCTGGACTCAGAGATTTGGGAGCATTTTGTAAGATCACCTTAGAGTGACAGCTGATTCCCAAATTGGGGCTACAAATCCCATGGCTTCAGTAGGAACTTTTTAAGGGCAGATGTGTACTTTGCATGAAGCAGCTACTTCCTCCCCAGACAGAAGTTTTCCAAATTTCAGGCAATTCTTCAAGAAAAAAGAGAAGCAGAAAACTGAATCTCAGGGCTAGGAAGCCCTGAGTAAGAGGACCTCTGATTTTAAAAAGTGGAGAGGTCTGAAAGTTGAAATTACTATTATTTTTCTGCAAAATAATGAAATGTGAAAGATTGGCCTCCCACATTGCTGGCTCAGCTGTATACAGTTACTGTAAATGAAGAGCTATTAGCTAGCTCAATATTTTAATTAGATCTATATAAAAGTATACCAAGAAAAAGAAAAAAAGAAAATACCAGAAGCAGTTTTTTTAAAAAAAGCATTTACCTTGGTAAGCTTTACATTTCTCACACATGGAGCACATAAAAGGAAGACCTTTAATGTAATTAATGACACTCCGTGAAAGGATTGAGGCTTTGTTGAATAATTAACACGTAGCCTTGTTTCATTTTAGAATATGCCAGTATAACTGAGTGCTTCATGTCCCTAAATGTTCCAGAAGCTAATAAATGTTAAAGAATCAGGAGGAATAATTTTAACAAGGAAAATAAGCCAAATCTTCTCATAGCCAGAACACCAATCCACTCCAAAAGAAGTTAATAAGGCAGAGGACAAGAAAGAATTTCCCTATTTCCTCCAAAGGTTTTAACCCGTCCCTGACCCATGGAACCCCCTCCTATTTTTTTTCCTTCATTGCCCGGATTCTTTAGAATACATTTTCATCTTGTTTGGTGGTTTAGGTTTAACTGATTTTATCTTTCTGGGATGCTGTGGGCCATGTATATATCTCTCTCTTACTTATTTGTTCAGCTTTGGTAACTTATTTTTCCTGGTCTGAAAAGTCTCCTAGAGTTCAGGGCAGGAGAGACTGCTGACTTCCAGGGAGAGATGATTGAATAATGAAGGAGTACTTATCAAAGTACAAGCAGAGTACAGAGGGATGAGAATACTTTTTAGTTATTTTACACATTTTGTAATGGATTGTTTTTACTCATGCGTTTATATTGTTTTATTATGTTGTTGTAAACCACATACCAGAGTCACTTAGCTGAGATGGTAAGGTAAAAAAAAAAACCTGAATAAATAAAATAACTATTATTTCAGCCCTGAAGAGGCTTTTGAGAGTTGTATGGGAGAGTGGAATTGGTGGTGGATTTTATTGAAGGTGTTTGATGTCCACATGAATCTTAACAGTCCTTGATATTTATGAATGCCTCTAATTCAAAGGCTCCCCTTCATTACATATGATGACCTTAGAGTGGCCTGTTTGCCCAAATGATTTCTGACAATGAGAGAGCTTAGTTCCGTGGATCGCAGCAGTTCAAAGAAGGATCAGTCCAGCCCTCTAAGATCTATTTTTGTATTCATAATTAAGCCAGACAAAAACCTCTGTCATTTTTTCCCTCCAGGAGTGCCTTGCTGAAAACACTTCAGGTAAGAAAGGGACCAGTTATCCCAGCAGTGGGGGGATTGTATTCCACTCCATTCTGCTGAGATTGCTCAGTGGCTCTTGTTAGATTAAAAAGAGGGGTGAAAAATGAGCAAAACGCTACTAGGAGAACCAGGAAGAAAAGAGGGGATTAAAAAGCATTTTAACATATGCAAGGAATGTGAGACTGTGTCAACGTGAATTTTTTTCTACCCAGAAAAATGCAATTAAGGGCCCTTTCTGACCCAGAAGAGTAGTCATTTGTGGTTACTATTAAAGGGAAAAATTGGTAGCGTTGAATAAGACATTTTTCCCGCTAGTATTATTTATTGATCTATTAAAGCGGTGTTTCTCAACCTTGGCGACTTTAATATGTTTGGGCTTCAATTCCCAGAATTCTGGGATTTGAAGTCCAAACATATTAAAGCCGCCAAGGTTGAGAAACAGGGACAGACACACACAGATACACATAGCAATTTTATTAAGAATCACATTTACAGCAATAGAAATTAATACATTTTTCAAAAAACTAAAACAATAAAAAATAAAAAAGCGCAGAAGAGGGAAAAAAGAGAAGCAAAAATAGAAAAGAAAAAAGAAAATTGTAAAGAAGTTTATGTTAACAAGTGATCTCCCACCTTCTTTGCAAGTATAAACAATTTTAGTAACTTATCAGCTTCTCTTAAAAGATAATAGCAGAATAACAGAGTTAGATGGGACCTTGGAGGTCTTCTAGTACAACTCCTGCTCAAGTAGGAGACCCTATAACATTCCAGTCTCTTCTTAAAAGCCTCCTGTGATGGAGCACCTACAACTTCTGTAGGCAGGCCAATTAATCAACTCCACTAATTAAGGATCAATTAATTGTTCTCACTGTTGGTAAATTCTCTTTAGTTCTAGGTTGGGTTTCCCCTTGATAAGTTTCCATCTATGACTTCTTGGCCTGGTCTCAAATGCTTTGGAGAATATGTAGATCCTCTCTTTTCTTTTTTGTGACAGTCATTCAATACAACAAATACAACAAATGATCTCTTCTTTCCATTTCTTATCTATAATTCCATAAAACCTTGTAATTTCAGTCCTGAACTCTGTAAAATTCCATTAAAGGTTATCAAAGAAAACAATATATCTATTTTAACCTGGCTCTAATAAATCAACTTTATATTTCTTCCTTTAACTTCCAACTATCTTAATCTTTAGCTCTTTCAAACAATGTTGTATAACTTGATATCATTGTGTTTTTTCTTTGTCTCTTTTCATAAAATTATTCAAAACTTTAACAAATGTCTTTTGCAAATCCAGTGTGGCAAAAATATCCAGGTAATTTTCTTAGTTTGCTGTTTGCATATTCTTTTTAATTACATGACATCAGCCTGCTTCTTTTGTATGGTCAATATAAATGATTATGTTGTTATCATATGATGAACCTTCTGTATTAGGTTCAACAAGATCCAAATGCATATGCCAAAAGTGGCTGACAGGGCTATGCTCCTAAGCAAATTGTTAGTCCACATGCAGTTGAAATGAATAGGGAGTAGTGCAAGAGCCAAAAAGAAATCATTCTCTTTCCCCCATCTCCAAGAATTTATGATATCCAGACAAAGAAGATAAATAGAGTGGAATTAGAATTAGACCTAGATACTAGGGTTGAAACAGGGACAATTATATTAGTGCCCAATTGAAGCAAGGTCTAAAGCAGTGATGGTGAACCTTTTACTTACCAAGTGCCAAAAAGTACATACTTTACACATGCCATCCGCACTTGAGTGCACTTTCCTCCATGTGCTGCATGTGAAACCACACCAACTGTGCATGCATGCAGCTTTTACACATACAATGCACACACGCTGCACACTGGCACTCACACACACATGAGCAATCACATGTGGATGCGCAGGAAAGCTATGAAGACCAGCTGGATTTGCTGCTGCAATTGCGCACATGCACAGTGAAGGCCCGAAGACCAGCTGGGTTTCTGCAATCATGCATCCATGCTCAGCTGGAGGTAAGTTGGTCAACAGCTTGTGTGCCCAGCAAGATGGCTCTGCGTCCCACCCATGGCAACCGTACCATAGGTTTACCATCACAGGTCTGGAGTCTTCTGTGCAGTTTTATTTATTTGTTTGTTTGTTGTTTATCAAAATATGTGTCTGTTTCTTTCTAATTAAGTTTTCTAATTAAGCTAATTAATGGTAGGATCAGAGCTGTTTTGTCTGATTTCTGAACCTAGAGCAATATTATATGAGGCCAGGAGCCACATTGGACCCTAAAGCCTCAAATTACCTATTCCTGTTTCAGAGGCCAAATGCGTGATGCTATATATATCTCAGTGTTTCTTAAACTGGGCAACTTTAAATATGTGTAAACTTCAACTCACAGATTTCCCTAGCCACTGCTGCAGCTATGAACGCAGGCAGTGAGTAATGTAAATGGATATTTATGATGATCCCAATATCAGTTCCTCACGTTCAATCTTCCTCTTCCTTGATAAGATGCATGCATGATGTCCTCATAGTAACTCTGCAACAATAGCTTTCATTTTGGTTAAAATGAATAGAGTCACAAACTGAAACAAAGCCATGTGTGGACTCTTGATGCCTGGCATTTTATTTTTAAACCCTATTTGGAAAGGGACGCTAGAAAAAAGTATCAGGCCTTTCAGCTCTTTAATGAGATTTTCATGAGATAAAAAGAACCAGGTCTTAACTAGCCTACCTTATCACTAACTCCTGGAGTATTTTTAGCATTACTGAATCTCTTTCAACTCTCTCTATAAAACCTACCTAGCATTCAAAGATATATAAAAGAGGTAGCTTCAAAGATGCCAGCTGTATAAAATGTCATCATTAGCATTTATGATGTTTTTAGAGGATTTTTGATTCCGGCAAGGATGATTTCATTTCAGCATTGTTAAAAATTAATGATAAAAAGTAGCCCTCCCCTTTCCCTCAACCTCCTAGGAGAGAGGCATTTTCTTTCACACAATATTTTTTTGGCTTCTCTCTCTGTGTGTATGTGCTATTAATAGCACTACGAAAGTAAAAAAAAGAACATTGGTTAAATGGCAGCTCACCTGTACACATGCAGTATTTCCTAAACCCCTTTAAAGTAAAGCAGTTTCTGATTTCAGATCTCAGGAAGGAAGGAGGAAACGAAGGTCCTTAAAGGCAGTTGTCATGGTTATAAAATCCCAAAAGAAATTATAGGTCCCAATAACACCTTGGGGGAAATGATGGCATTCTACAGAAGGAGCCCAAATCTATTTGCAGATACAGAGAAGATTATTATGACAATATGAAGCACTATTCCATAAACAAAAAATTATACGCACATCTCCATCTGTCTTCATTCTAAATCTCCAACATTTTCATGCTGTAGTAGAGCAGTGTTTCTCAACCTTGGTGACTTTAAGATGTTTGGACTTCAACTCCCAGAATTCCCCAGCAAGCAAAGCTGACTGGGGAATTCTGGGAGTTGAACTCCAAACATCTTAAAGTCACCAAGGTGGAGAAACACTGTAGTAGAGGATTGTTTTCTTACTATGGAATCCTTCTGAAAGTCAAAAGCTATTTGTATAAAGTTCTAATTAAGCAGAAAAGAGAAGTTATTTAATCTTTTCTCTCCAATTATTATTCCAGTTGTGGCAGATCTATAGAATAGTTATAGATCTATAGAAGAATTCTCAAATTGGAATACCTTTTCGAGGAGAAGGAGGAGGAAAAATGATAAATGTGAGGAGATCCTCCTTTTGGTCTAACTCATAATGAGGCAGATCCAATATACATGGCCCCTTTTTCATTCTATATAAATTAGTTGTTTTTGTATAGCTGGGGAAAAAAACAAGTCAATCTTGAGGACTGACCAATTTTCTAAAAAGGAAATTTAGAATATTTGGGGAGATTATTTTCAATTTAGAAAAAAAAAATCACATGTAAGGAAATACAATATGGATGTACAAATGGGAAGTCCCTTTCTCATTTTCCTTATATATCTAGAATCCACATGAATGTAATAGTCTGTTTCCTAGCAATTGTATCCACAGATGGGGGAGGTATCAAAATGTTACCTAGGGAGCCATCTGGTATGTCCTAACCTCAATCTTAGCAACTTTAAAATAGGTGGACTTCAGCTCCCAGTATTCCCCATCCAGCATCGAGAATGACAGCTGAAGAATTCTGGGAGTTGAAGTCTGCACATCTTAAAGTTGCCAGGAGTTGAGAAACATTATTATACTATCAGTGTCACCATTTCAATTTTTCACAGGATTATTAAACAGAGAGCCATTTTAGTGCATTCTGGGTAATTAAAATAGCAACACTCAGAATAATCATTCTGATTTCCCAGTTGGTCTAGAGGAGGGATGTAAATAGTAATTCAAATCTTTACATGAAAATAGATAATAGATGATATATAATAGATATACACATCAATATCTGTATATCTATATCTACAGTATATATCTATATCTATTGTCTATATCTATCTATCTCTATATAAAATAACACAAAAGAAAATGAAATTAAGTCTTGGATCCTCTAATATAGCAACATTTTCCTTGCCCTGATGTCATCCTCAACAAAGAAAGTATTTCTCTTAGTCCAACCAATGCAATCATATACTGCTGGAATATTTTATTAAACATGGAACCACATTGTCTTCATTATTGATAGGTTTTCCTCTTTGTGATTTCATTTTAGTTTGCTAAGATGCAATAAAGTTGTTCGTTTCTGCTCTCTTTGCAGACACAATTTGTCAGTAATTGGCAGTCCATTTACTTCAAGGAGGTCAAATTATTTAAAATGCCGCTCTTCTGGCACACCAGGGCAGTTGTGTTGTAATTTAAGTAATTTATTCAGCTGAAGCAGAAGGACAAAGAAGCAAACAAAGCTGCTTAGTTCAGTACTGATCTTTTTCAAGGGAAACCATAATTATGTAATAATCTCCAGCATTTTCCAGGTAAATGGCCTGTTTACTTTAATTAGATAACCAGCAGAATGCTATTGTTAATATGATAGATAATAGAGAGATAGACAGACAGACACATTTTAAAAAAAGGTGTGCTGGAGCGCTGTTTTATTTAGTTCAGACTGGGAGGGGGGATTTCAATGGTACCAGTACAGACATTATCCTGCTTCCCCAGTCCACAGGGAGGACCCTTGGTCCCACTATTAGCTATCCAGGGCACCTAGATGGATTTGAGGGAGTTATTGTGAGCTCACAGAATTCTATTCTATTCTATTCTATTCTATTCCAACAATAAATAAAATAACTCAACATTTGAAGAAGCAACTGGACTTTCTGGTTTTTCTTTGAAGACGTTTCACTTGTCATCCAAGAAGCTTTTTCAACTCTGAAGAAGCTTCTTGGATGAGAAGCTAAAAGTCTTCAAAGAAAAAACAGAAAGTCCAGTTGCCTCTTCAAAAAGCATCTTTGGGACAGCTATGACTGAGAATCTCCATAGACAATTCAACATTATCTCGACAAATTTGCCCTAACTAGGCAGTAGAACTTAGAGTATAGCTCAAAACCCCTCTTATAGCAAAAAAGACTAGAGAGACATTAACTTTAGCTCTTTTTCACTGGCGAAGTATGCATATATTTCCCCCTTCCCATCCCTCCTTCCCTGATATTCTCACAGCTGGATCTACAACGTGTCAGAATTGAGCACAAAGGAGAGGTTAGCTTCCAACAGATTTTGTCAAGAAAGGCATTTATTTTCAGCTCAGAAAAATAAGGGTGGTGAGGTGGCTGCGGACAGGTCCCTTCTTGTCCCTGGCCTTTTGTTGGCCGAACAGTAGCCATTCACTGTTCAGGAAAGCAGCGGAGGGCGCTCTGCAGGACCTTTCATAAGCAATCATCATTCTTTATAATGTAGCTCTGAAGTTGTCATTCAGCTCTGAAAAGGCAAGTTTTTCTGCCAAGGCAGTTTAAAGAAGGACTGTAACACTGGCTGATGAGTCTTCACTGGTCATTAGTTCCTGTCACAGAATATTTATATATTATCTGGCTCCGGGGCCATCTGACCATAGACTAATCCTGGCCCAAATTTACATTTCAATTTCTCAAAGACTCTCTTGCCTCACCAAAGAGGATTCTATTTCATTCCTGTGTTTTCTTAAGGCTTGAAATTTTACAGAATCATCCGTAAAGGGGTTCAATAAAGTCAAGATGATAGCTGTGATCTGGGTTTTAATCATATAGCTGCCAACTTGATTTTTTTTTTTTAAGTGGCCTCCCTCCTTCACCCATCAGACACCCTATTTAATAATTTTGTTTTTCTAAATTCCTCTTGGTAGGAATTTTCAGCATTTCTTTACTATTGAATTTAGAGGCAAATTGAATTCCTTTAGCATCTGTAAAGATGCAGCTTTAAATTGATCTGGTTGTTTCATTTCCTTTATATTTGATCTCATCGATGCACTGCATTTATTATTGCTGATTATTGGTTTTATGGAACTGTATGTCTGTAAAAATAATATGCATCAGATGCAGCTGAATAGCAAATGTAACATTGAACTGGATCTCTTTGCATCAGGTTTTTGACTCCATGAAGCAAAACTAGATATTTTATGAAATGACCAAAATTGAACTGAGATCTGTAGTGAAATATAATCCTAATCAATGTTTAACAAAAGGGAAGAGATGATGCCTAATATGGCAAGGAGATATTCAGAAAGAACTAATGTTTGGGAGTGAGCCCATCAACTGGTAGAAGCAAAGGAGCAACCATTAAGCATTCTATGTACCCTGTCATTACATTACGTACACTGTCATTACTGTCTAATGGAAAGTGTCACACCATTGTGTGAAGAAGATACAGGATTTTTAGAAAATTCACAATCTGCATTTTGGTGAGCTGCAGATAAGAACCAATAACTTCAAGTTGTAGAAGATGAAGAAAGGGAAAATCGGGGCTGACAGATTTTCCTTCCATGCATCGGGATGAATTCATGTATGGATGGTCTGGGGAAAGACAATTGATGAGTAGTCCTCGACCTACAGTCACAACTGAGCCCCAAATTGCAAATGCTAAATGAGACATTTCTTAAGTGAGTTTTGCCCCATTTTACAACCTTTTGTGCCACAGTTGCTAACTGCAGTCGTTAAGTTAATAACACGGTTGTTAAGCAAATCTGGCTTCTCCATTGATTTTGCTTGTCAGAAGGTCATAAGAAAGGCATCACGTGACCCTGGGACACTGCAATTGTCATAAATATGAGTCAGTTGCCAAGCATTTGAGTTCTGATCACGTGATGACATGGGGCTGCCGTAATGGTTGTAAATGTGAAAAATGGTCATAAGTCACTTTTTCCAGTGATGTTGTAACTTCGAACAGCCACTAAATGAATGGTAAGTCGAGTACTACCTCTGTGTGTCTGTATTAGATTGTCCAATCACACTTGGCCAATAAAGAATTCTATTCTATTCTATTCTATTCTATT
>JAEANM010024202.1:0-11201 GCA_017656035.1 Myanophis thanlyinensis
GGACTTCAACTCCCAGAATTCCCCAGCCAGCTTTGCGAGAGAAAGGGATTACAAGAGAGTATGCAGGCCACAATGGGTATCGCACGGCAAAAAGGAATGTGTTAGTGCTCGGGAATTCTGGGAGTTGAAGTCCAAACATCTTAAAAGTTGCCAAGGTTGACAAACACTGCACTAGAAGATATTTACCGCGGGTAGCCGACTGGGGAGCAAAGCGTCTCTAGGCTGAAGGATCTCCATAAATCCATTGGGACTGTCTGAAAGTTGTGTTCTCTGGGGCATCTGAAAAAAGATCACCGGGGTCTCAGGCCTATGAGTAGAGGGACGCAATGGCCAGATTTTTTGGTGTGTGTGTGTGTGGTGTGTCTCTTGCTATCAGCACCCTACTGGCAAGCAACACTCTTTGGCACTGAAGCTCTGGGCAGCGGGAGGGGACTTCTCTGGTAGACCCCACATCTACCCACCGCCTTGCCCGTCCTCCGCAGCAACATTCAGTTTGACTGCAGCATCCCCCCCTCCTCAAATCTGCTCCCCACCCTACAACGGCCTCCCCTTCCCCCTCCTCCTTTTCTCTGCTCCATCCCGGCCTGTTTCCATAGAAACCCCCTTTCCGTTTGGATACTCCCATCATTGCCAGGAAGGGGCGCGGAGTGTGTGTGTATGTGTGGGTGTGAGAGAGAGAGGGGGGGGGAAGAGTCATGAACGGGGATACAGCGAGAGCAAAGAACGTGGCTCCTGGAATGATTGATACCAGGGTGGTACACCTCTCTCTGTCTTCACTCTGGCGTGCGCACCTGACTTTCCCGGGAGTGGAGGGGTACCACCAGGCGGGCACAGTTTGCGCGGACCAGAATGGGCAGTGCCAACCTTCGGGAGTCAAGGCTGCCTTTACAGGACGAGAGACGCGATCCGTTCTGGGTGCCTGAGTCGAAACGGACCGGGGCTTAGCTTTTTCAGCTGAGCTGGCACCGGAAATGGTGGTGTCCTTCGGCCATCTTAGGCTGCCAGGAAGGGAATTCCGTGTGCAAAATGGCTCAGGGAAAGCAAGAACGGAGCAGCCAAATTGCATCTCGCAATGGAACAGGAGTTTCTGGAGCAGGCCAGGCTTGGAAAACAGCAGGATCTGTGACTTGCCAATTGGCATGCAAAAGTTGGCAACTTCCTGTCACTCCTCCTGCTGCCTTCCCGGATTCCAGGAAGCGCCATCTCAAGAGCTGCTTAACTCTCATTCCTGAAAAATGGTGTCCCAGCAGCCTCAAGTTTGATATTTCGCTCTCCCTGCCCCAGGGAAACCTTTCTCAGCCCGCAACCATTGGTCTCCTCTGAGGCAAATGTTTTGGGATCTTCTCTAAATGGTTCCTCGTATCTGCAGGGAGATGCGGTTTGGCATTTGACACGTTTTGTGTTTCTTGTTTCCCCAAGGGGGCATGAATTTGCACTGGGGGGGGGGCTTTCTTCTCTTGGGGGACTAGATAGGGCAGTATTTTTCCACCTCGGCAACGTTAAAATGGGTGGACTTCAAGTCCCAGAATTCCTCAGCCATCCAATCAGTTTTCAATTTCATCATCCTGCCGTCTAGTCCACATTTAACTGGTTTATTAATTCAGCCTGACAAGCGTTATTATTTTTCCCCACTTGACTGAAATCAAGATGTATTACATCTACCGCATTCCCGCCATCTATTTACGCACTTTCCCCGATTTGAGGGGCAAATTCTGAGAGTTGGTCCTCCCATCTAAAAAGTTGTTTGAGATTAAGAAAGGCTGTGATAGAGACCAGTGAACGCCAAAATCCAGGATCTCCCCATTTCCTTTTCCAGTTTCCTGATGTCACAACACCATTGTCTCTTCTTTTCACCCTAGGTCTGAGGCAGCACAATGGCTTCGGTTGTGGAGCTCATAGACAACAGCCATTCCAGTACCCTTCTGATCCAGTTGAACGAGCAGCGGCTGCGCGGACAGTTCTGCGACATCACCATCATTGCCGAAGACACCAAGTTCAAGGCCCACAAAAATATCCTTGCCGCCTCCAGCCCGTACTTCAAGGAGGTCCTCTCTGAGGAATCGGTGTGTCGCCAGGCGAGCCAGATACTGGAGCTTCCTGATATCCAGGCCAAAGTCTTCTCGGACATCTTGAACTTCATTTATAATTCTCGGCTCTCGGTGCCCAGTCTGGCGGTTGCCAAAGAGATTGGGGCGGTGGGCCGACGGCTGGGCATCTCCCGCTTGGAGAACCTGGATGAGCCTTTGATGGAGGTCAAGATGGACAGTCCCGGCATGGCCTCCCCCCGAGGGTGCGGTTCACCCATTGATCTCACCTGTCCGTCCCGTTCCACGGAACCTTCCAGCCCTATTTGCTTTCAGGATTTGACCAAAGTGTACAGCCCCAGGCAGGATTCCCGCCCTGACTCCGAAACAGAAACGGCCAAGATCCTCTCCAACCTGAGCTCCGTCACGACCATACCTCCTTCCGCCTCCTCTGATCTGACTTTCATGCTGAAGGAAACTGTTGGTTGGGATCACAGCCTCTCTGGGACTCCTCCTGCCACTTCTGTCAACCCAAACGACAGGGCCCCGGTGTCAGCCTCTTCTTCCTCACCCTCATCCCCATCTGGAGCTTCCTACCCAGCCAGCAGCACCTTCTGCTGCGGAAGCTGCAACCGTTCCTTCACGACGTCTTCTGCCCTCAGCCTCCATATGAAGCTCCACCGGACGCGGCGTTCGCTCTGCTGTCGCCACTGCGGCAAAAGCTTCATCCACATCAAGCGGCTGCAGACACACGAAGTCTTATGCAAGGAGGTGGAGAAATCCACGGAAGGCGCCTCCGCAGACAAGGCGCCACCCAGCCCGGAGTTACCTTCCAAGCCGACAGTAGCAGCAGCATCTTCCAAAAAGGGTATGCTTTTCCGCCATCGGGGCCCCCCGCGAGTGGACTATCTCTCCGACCAAGACCATTTTGTCAAAGTGGTAGATGGGCATATCATCTACTTCTGCACCGTCTGCGAGCGGTCCTACATGACCCTTTCCAGCCTCAAGCGTCACTCCAATGTCCATTCCTGGCGCCGCAAGTATCCGTGCCGTTACTGTGACAAAGTTTTCGCCTTGGCCGAATACCGCACCAAGCATGAGGTCTGGCATACCGGGGAACGTCGCTACCAATGTATCTTCTGCTGGGAGACCTTTGTGACTTATTACAATCTGAAGACTCATCAGAAAGCCTTCCACGGTATCAATCCCGGCCTCATTTCCTCCGAGAAGACCCCCAACGGGGGTTATAAGCCGAAACTGAATGCGTTGAAACTCTACCGCCTGTTACCCATGCGCTCCCAAAAGAGGCCATATAAAACGTACAGTCAGGGGGTGGTGCCTGAGGACCTTCTGCATCCTACGCACGCTGTACCCATTACGCTGGGTGAGGGGGATTCCTTGGATGGAAATTTGGTCTCCTCTTTGAGTACTAGCAACATGGCTTCTGTGTTCACCACCAAGAACATTTCTTTAGAATTGCCAGAGACAGAACAGGACCAGCAGCAGAAAACTACGAGCACCCAGGACACGTCCATCCTGGCTACTGGTGAAGAGGGCCCACTGGACAAGCCATCCCAGTCTTTGAGCACAGAGGCTCCCACCGTCATTGCCTACGGGCACCCCACCTCTTCTGTGATTGTACATAGCACCTCGGTGAAAGCACAGGCTCCTTCCGTGATCACGTACAACAGCACATCCTCAAGCGGCCCATTGAACGCAGGGACTCCACCATTGCTGTCAAGGTCAGCATCTTCTCCAGTTGTAACCAAACCCATTAAGAAGCAGGTCCTGAGGGAATACATTCAGTCCCAGAAGATGGAGGAACAGGCTTTGGAAGAGGACGGTAGCGAGCAGGGGTTCAAGGCGAGGGGATCACGGTCTGGGCGTACCATGACTTACATGGCAAAACCAGCCTGTGTGGGAGCCACCTCTGAAAGCCGAGCCGCTCCGCTCTGCCAGATCACCGTGCGCATTGGCGAGGAAGCCATCGTCAAGCGGCGGATCTCTGAAACAGACCTCATGCTCGACAAGAGCAGCCGGGTGGGAGGCAGACGCCTGGATTTTGGACGCGATCAGAGCAGCGAGAAACCACATCACTCCCTGCCTCCGACACTACACAGCAAGCATAGTGACAGAGTGTTTGCAAATGAGAGTGGCGAGGAGGACAGTGACCATGGAGACACGGAAGACCAACTTTGGCGCCCCTACTACAGCTACAAACCCAAACGGAAGCCTTGCGGCAGTGCCGGCAGTAGCACAGGCAATGCCCTGCCGAAGATGAAGAAGTCGCGGTGGCGACACAAGCTGCGTTCCTTGCGCTGCATGAAGCGGTCGGAGGAAACCAAGGAGGGGAACCGAGTGGGATCCAGCCATCCAGGGTCAGCTGAAGTATCTGGGGGACAGAGAGCTGCCTCCGACCAGGAGGAGATGGATCAGCCAATAAAAGTGGGGGGTGGGCGGGGCACCGAATGGAAGCACGAGTGTGGCATTTGCGGCAAACTTTTCTCGGCCCTCAAGAAACTGAGGAAACACGAACGGGTACATGGACGCCTCACCAAGGATGATCAGGCCAGGACGGTCTTGACGGCCACCCCCCACCGCGTGGGCCGCAAGCCTCTGGTGAAATTTGCCTGTGCCCACTGTACAAAGGTCTGCAAGACCGCGGCGGCTCTGAGTCGACACATGAAACGGCACGAGGGTCAAGAGGAGGTCCCCATGCCGGTGCTTACCACAGTCATTGCTTATTCTAAGAAGACCACTGAGGTGCCCCTGGCCACCCCTCCACCAGTGGTCAAGGAAGAGACCACCCAAGAGATGCAGGTATCTTCTTCCAGTGGAGAGGCACCCGGGGGTCAGACAGAGGTCCCTGAGGAGGGCTGTGTGGAAATGGAGCCCTGCAACGGGCACACACTGGCTCCTCTGCCCGAAGATGAAAACCTGTCGCAGCAAGGGGTAGACAAGTCTCCTTTCCACGAGGAGCTTCCCACCCACTCGCCACCGCTACAGGCCGCCACTACCACCACTAGCCTTGCCGATCTGCCCCCAGATCTGCCCCATTCTCTTCAAGACCCCGTCATCTCTCACACAGGCCTGGTCCAGAAAGAGATTCTGGCATCCCAGGAGATGGAAGGCGACCGATACCCGGTGCAGGAGTACCCCTTACCACTGCTGGTGCCAGGGAGTTGCCGGAGCAGGAAGGACGTGGAAGACAAGCCCTCATTCCTGGCTTACCCCAGCGCCATCCAGTTCAACACTGTCGGCAAGGCCGGGAGCAGCAGCGGCGATAGCAAAGTCAGCTTCTACCCTGACCCGTACCCACTGATGTACGGGCACCAGCTGCTGGCCGCCTACCCGTACAATTTCACCCTGCCGGTGGCTTTGAACATGGTCATCCCGGATGACAAGGGTCAGCCCTTACCCTTCCTACCCAACGTCTTCAGCTATTCGATGAACCCTTGCCGGGGTGTGGTGCGGCATGAGGGAGCCCCGCCGTCCCACGGGAGCCTGGGGATGGGCAGTTCGGCTCGGGAGAGCAGAGGAGATCCCGCGGTGCCTGAGCGGCTGAAGAAAGGCGGGCTCCTTTGAGGGACGGCCTGCCGACGGGGCAGCAAAGGGGCACCGGATTACACGTGGAAGGAAGGCAAGGCAGAAGAGTGGCCAATCTACTTACCCCCTCTTCTGTTCTGAGAAGGGGGTGCGTGTGTGCGTACAAGAACCGGTGGGGGTGAGTGCGGAGGGGCCCCTAAACTGGG
Organism: Myanophis thanlyinensis; assembly: GCA_017656035.1. NCBI lineage: Eukaryota > Metazoa > Chordata > Lepidosauria > Squamata > Homalopsidae > Myanophis > Myanophis thanlyinensis. Next base: position 5,777 of record JAEANM010024202.1, read on the forward strand.
GCAGCTGGTAGAGACATCCCCCTTCCTATCAGTGGCATTTCGCATGGGACGTGTCGTAGAGAAGACTCCTTTAAAAATAGCAAAAATAGGTACAGGGTACCCTCTTCCCCTCCCCCCACCCACTCTCACAACACCTGGTTCCTAAACCCCCCCCTATGAATGTTGTTTGTAGACACAAATAAGAGTGAATTTGCACAAGGAACCATTCTTCACCCCTCTGATTCCCCCCCCTCCCCAGGACGATTTCCGCCCCTATTTTCTTCACCTCCTGACCCCTTTTTGCCCCTCCACTGTACTTTTGCTGCTGGGGGGAGGGAGGGGGGGGCAGACTAGTTTGAAAGAAGTAGCCTCTTTAATGTAGCTCCTCTCCTGCTGTTGGAGGTGACCGCAGCCCCTTCCTTTTCCCCCCTGCTATTAGGGGGTTGTCCCCTCTGCGGAGCCTTCCTCTCCCTTCTACAGTTGGGATGGGGGTCTGCAGGCCCCCTCCCCTTCCTCTCCATCCTGCCATTGGGGTGTCTGCAGACCCTCTTCCTCTCCACCCTGCTGTTGGAGTGTCCCCTCTGCAGACATTTTCCCTCTTTCGTTCCCGCCCCCCCCCTTAGTATTGGGGTGTCCTTCCTCTGCGGGCTCTCCCCTTTTATTCTCTCCCCTGCTCTTCCTTTGGCCCAGCCCAGCTCCTCCACTTCGTTGCACAGCAGCTGGCGGCGTGAATGTGTGTGGGGAGGGGGGAGTTTGCGCTGTGCTGTGCGTGCGATTTGTTTTCCAACTGGCTGAATGTGATGAATCACATTTTCCTTTTGGGCAGAGGAAGGCAGCCGTGGGGGGGGGGGGGGGAGGGCAGAAGGGGGGTTGCAAGGCTTGCCAAGCCAGAGACGAACGGAAGGACTGCCCTCCCCCGTCCCACTTCAGAAAGGTAGAAGGACCGACCAAATTGCTGTCGCACTACAGTACACCATCCCCAGCCAGTACACACACAGAGGGCACCCCATTGGGAGAAATAGCGGGGAATGGAGGGTTATCAATTGTTTTTCCATCTCTGGTGCCAGCAGCAAAAAAAAAAACCCACCCTCTCTTCTCCCTTTCCACAACACCCCCTTCTACCCCCCCATTCCCCCTCCCCAATATAAACGACCAAGGATCAGCAATAGGTAATTTCAGCTATACATGTAATAGTGTTCTCTCTCTTTTTTTTTTTTTTTTTAAAGTAAGTGTTATGTTCTGTTTTTTTCAAAATGGGTGGCCTAGTTGAAAATAAGAAATAACAGGGCAGATCTCCCCAGTGGAAAACCACGAGGCAACGTCTGCAAGACGTGGTGTTGGCAGGGGGAGTCTGGAACTGTGGGTCCCAGGAGAAAGAGAGGGCCCTGACAAAGACGGTTTGTCATTGTTGTCGACCAACTACATTTGTGTCGTAAAAAAACTCGGCAGTGCAGAAGACCCCTGAGACTCCGTAAAATGAGCGCTCTCTCCTTTTCTCCCCTTGCTGGCCCCTCCCTTCAAACCCCCCTCCCAAATATTTTTCGGGGAATTTCATCCTCTGTATTAACATTCCAGAAGGAAGGAAGGAAGGAATGCTGTACAATTTGGGGGAAATCAAAATCATTTTTTTAACGAGCAAAACAAGTGCCGTTTTCCTGTGAAAAGCCAGCGCTTAGGCCCGGTGAAATTTTTCAAGTTTTCCTTCCTTCCTTCCTCAGCGATTCAAAACATAAACATGCTTTCGCGCACACCCCCTTCCTGATTTCAACCGGGGAGTGTTTTCCCCAAAGGACCAAAATTCGGCATGTTTTATTTTGCAATTATTTTGGAAGATAAAATGTTCGCTGGTTGTTCTCCATGTAAAATTTTTATTGTAGATCATTTCCCCCATTCGTCTTTTTAAGAAGATGGAGAAGGGGAGTATCCAGACCGTTGCCAAAGGCCCTGCTGCCTAATGAATTATGGGAGTTGTAGTCGCAACCCTGGCTTAAATGTCGTAGCTTCGTTTGCATAAACTACCTTCCAAACTTAACTTTTACATCTCCCTCCCTGACCCTGCTGCAGGGAAGTCTCTGGAGGACCAGAGTCTTTTTCCTGGTCAGCCGTTGCCACGGCAGCATGCATCACAATGTATGTTTCCATCGTTTGTGGAGTGACACGACCTGTGTGATGTTCTTTGTAACCCTGTGAAAGGCCTCCTTTAAGCTAAGCCTGGAAGAGGGGGCATTGCCTCTTTGGTGGAGGGGGCAACTCTTCCAGATAAACCAGTTTTTCTCCTGCACCTCTGGCTGTGTCCAAGGCACACACAGGTCCTCCGCGGAGTTCCCTGGGCAGTACACTGCAGAATTCCCTGTGTAGAATCAGACAGGGCAGTTGGCGTTCAGGCACGCAACAGGGCCGCAACCTTTGAACTCTGTTCTACCTGTAGAATTGGGAACCAGGTTGCTGGGTGTGTGTGTTTGTGTGTCACACCTCCCCTTCCCCTCCCCTTCTGCACAGTTAGCTGGCTCCAGGGACCCTTGCAGACATGTACCGCCGTGCAAAAATCCCACATGAGGGATGATATTCGTTCCCTGAGGCTGTGCTCTTTGCCGCACTCCGGCACGACAAGAGTGGTGTGCACTCGCAGACAATGTGCATGTGGCCCTCCCTGCTTTGCTGCTGCAGCCGAATCACACCACGCCACACACATTTCTGCCCGTCCTTCAACCCCCCCAACATTGAAACCTGTGGCCCCCTCCTCTCCTTTTCTGCTGTGATGAGTCTTCTCCCCCACACACACACTACCTGCCTCGCCAGCCCTTCACGCTTCCAACATCTGATGCATTCCACGGTCTACAGCAGTTTGTGCTTTGCTGCGGTGGGATTCCCACGCACATTTCCCATCCCGTAGCAGGTACACGGCCCCTTCTTGCACTCTTCCCCCCTTCCCCTTGAAGGGTGTGCTACCCAGGGCTGGCATTCTGGAATATGTTAGGGTACTGCCCTTCTCCTAGGATATTTTTTTTGGGGGGGGGCACAGGTTGCGGGAGTCTCGTCCAGGTCATAACGCTTGCTTGTGGGTCTGGTGTGCAGAGGCCTTCCCAACTAGTTAGGTTACAGCACACTGCTGTTCTGCACGACGGGGCAGGGGGTCTTCCCAGACCCCCGTGGGTTTTTAAGTGGGGGGGGTGTCTGTGTTTCCAGCAGTGCACCCCTTGATTGGATCTAGAGAGGGAGGAGGGCAAGGGAAACGGGGCAGGGCTGAGCGAGAGTACGCACCAAAGGTATTTCGGATGGTTGTCCCACCCCTAGGGCAGGAGGCTCTGGGTTCAGGGCGGGGGGGGGACATTGGGGGCAGAAGGGGGAAAGTCACTGACATGTACATAATGGTCGTCTCTCCGATCTTTTGCACTTTGTCACTGGGGGGGCTCCGGTGATCGTTGACCGTTTGCTACTGAATGTAACTCGTCTTTATTTTTTATTTTTTAGAAGCACCTCTAGCTAGTTTTATGGCACTTTAGATATTTACTGAAACTGTTTAAGGAAACTACAGAAAAGCAAAAAAAAAAAAAAAAAAATAGAGAGGAAAACAATATCAAGAGTTAAGAGAAAGCAGGAAAAGACAACCGTTCAAAAATCACGTTGGTCATAATAATCACGAGGACAAAAAAATAATAATAATCATGTTTGTTTTTTTTTCCCCTGCCGCTTTTTCCCCCGGTCTCTGTTCCAAATTTGTGACAGTGTGAGGAAATCCGTTAGACAATTACCGTATTTATCTTTCTGCATCTTTGTGTGTAACTCCAATAACTTCTTCAGAATAAAACAACAATTATATGTTGATGGTGACACGCTCTTCGAAAGCACGCCCCGTCCGCCGCCGGGTTTCTGAATTAGCCAATTCCGGGCGGAGAGACACAAGGGAGAGAATGGGGGCTACGCAAAAACCCACCTGTGCAGGGAGGGGGATCTGTGGAACGGAGGCAGGGGGGGGACAAGAGGAGGGGGAGAACAGGGCTGTTGGGGTCCTTGGTACTCTCTTGAGCTTGGCCATTTCTCTTGTAGACATTTCATGACCCAGTTGGAGAACATCAGCACTGGTTAACCCTGCTACCTTCTACAAAATATTTATATACCGCTTTGTAGTGCTTTCCAGCCCCTCTCTAAGCGGTTTACAGAGTCAGCCTATTGCCGCCGCCCCAAACAATCCGGGTCCTCATTTTACCCACCAGTACTGCACTCTTAACCACGATGCCACCAATGCTACCTCGTTGGGTCAGGAAACATCTGCAAAAACCCACCAAGCTCAGAGCGCACCCAGGACCCCACAGTTCCTCCCCTTCTCCCCTCCCCATTTGCACCTACAATACCCTTCCTCCTAGCACTGATGATGTTCCCCAGTTTGGGTCACGAAACGTCTGCAAGAAAACCCAACCAAGTTCAGGGAGGACCGAAGACAACAGAATAGCAGTCTGGACCATTCTGATTTACCTTATTTGCCAAAACCAAAACCCACACCTCTAGTGAATGAATCTATCTTGTATTGGAGGGAGGGTCTTTCCGATGGCAGCAAAAAAAAAACATTTTGTAGAAGTGTTCCCCCCCCCCAGATGCTGTCCACTCAGCTTTCTGTAACACCTTTGGGGGAGGGGCAGGTGAACATGGGGAAGGGGGAGATCCGGATTTGGGGGAATAAAAAGGATCGCTGTGGATCTCCAATGTGTACATCTGGGGGGAGGGGGAGGACTGAAGGATGAGGGGCTCCAGAAGCCTGGCCAAGAACCGGGGGGGGGGGGTCGTCTGGTAGTCATTCACACACACACACACACACACAACCAATCCCATTTTATTCACGGCTGGAAGTAGCCCGATGTTTCTCAACCTTGGAAACCCGGAAGAGGAGTGGATCTCAACTCCCAGAATTCCCCAGCCAGCAGCGAATCCTGGAAATTGGAAGTCCACCTTTCTTCCCAATCAGAATACAGCTGGAAGGGGCCACGGAGGTCATCTAGTCCAACATCCCCCCCCCCCCGGCTCATGCAGGAGACTCCATCCCATTTCAGACATATCTGTAGCGTGATCAGAATAGAGTTGAAAGGGACCTCGAAGGTCATCTAGTCCAGCCCCTTGCTCAAGCAGGGGACGACCCTAGACAATTTGCGACAAGGTGCAATCCACTTAAAAAAAATAAAAAACACCCAGTGACGAAGCATTTGCAAGCTGTTCCACTGGTGAATTGTTTTCCCTGTTAAGGACGTTCTCCATAGTTCCAGGTTGCTTCTTCCCTTGATGAGTTTCCATCTGTTGCTTCTTGTCCTGCCTTCAGTGGTGGAATTCACATTTTTTTACTTCCGGTTCTGTGGGTGTGGTTGGGGATCATGTGACTGGGTGGGCAGGGCAATAAAAATGAGGCTAGAAACAACCCCAGGATGTTTCTTTCCTGCCTTCCTTACAGGATTAACCC
>JAEANM010024203.1:0-11201 GCA_017656035.1 Myanophis thanlyinensis
TTCAACTTCCAGCTGGCTGGGGAATTCTGGGAGTTGAAGTCCAAACATCTTAAAGTCGCCAAGGTTGAGAAACACTGGTCTACAAGATAACAGCAGAAAATGTATACATTTGCAATGTCCCAAAGCTGATCCATAGTTGATAGGTCGTCTTCGACTTACAACAGTTTGTTTAATGGCCACTCAAAATTACAGCTGCCCTGAAACTAGTGACTTGTGATTGTTTTTCAAACTTGCGAGCGTTCTAGCACCCCATGGTCATGTGATGCTTGGCAACTGACTCATATTTATGATGGTTGCAGTGTCCGAGGGTCATATGATCAACTTTTGCAACCTTATGACAAACAAAGTCAATGGGGAAGGCAGATTCACTCAACAACCATGTGACTAACTTAATGACTGGAGCAATTCACTTAACAACTGTGGCAAAAAGGGTCGTAAAATGAGTCAAAACTCATTTAGCAAATGTTTCACTTGGCAACAGAAATTCTGGGCTCATTTGTGGTCATACGTTGAGGACTACTGGTACAAGACCCCTTTCTGCTTTCTCTTCTTCTTTTTTTCTTTCCTTTTAATTGGAATTGGATTGGGTACCATTTTAATTAAAGGAGAGTTTCAAATAGTAGGTGACAAGAAATGGGATATACGACCACTTTAACCTAATTGTTACAGTTCTATAATCTTAGGTCTGCAGCGGTACATGCATGATTTACCGATAGCTATTCATTTTATCCATTCTGGGTGGGGGAGAGGCTGCTTTAGACTGGGGGTGATGGGGCTCGATCCCGCATCTTCTTCCTCTACCTCCATTGAAGGGATTAGTGTACCAGGATTGCAGCGGTTTTGTATCCTCAGGCACTGATACAAAGATTATGGTGATGTGCCAGCCAGTTTATTCAAAAACTAATCAATAGTTTTCTTGACAGGTTTGAGTTATGCTTGTTATGAGGGGAAACTGTTTTCTCACTGAAACACGGTAAGCACAGCTGAGTAATGGGAGCAATTGGAGCCAATCAGGTGGACAAGCAGCCTTTTGATGTCTGAGGGGAACTAGATTGGATTTGCCGCCTCAGGATGTAACACAGATCTCAGTTATAGGGTGGTAGAGTGCACAGGAAAGCTACATTCATGAAATTTTGCAGGATCCACTACAAGAGAAGGAGGTGGCTTGCTTGGAGCTTATTGGTCTTAGAGACTAGTCCACCAGTGGCATTTTGGGACTAGTAGTCCCAAAGGTGCTTTTTTTCTCCAGGGGGCAACTGGAATTTCTTGTTTTTTCTTTGAAGACATTTCACTTCTCATCCTCTAAAAGGATGCAACTGTCTGCAAGAAGTATAAATCCTTCTTTTCCCCACTATCCTATCAGAGCCATAGAAGTTTCTTGGATGAGAAGCAAAACTTCTTCAAAGAAAAAACAAGAAAGTCCAGTTGCTTTCTGGGGGGGAAAAAAAGCACTTTTGGGACAGGATGACTAAGAATCTCAACAGAATTTTGGGACTAGTATTTATTGATTTTCTTGTTTGCTTGTTGGTTTTTATCCTCCCTTTAATTACTTCGTAAATAACTCAAGGAGGTGAAGAGACATAATATTCCCTCCGCCTCCTATTTTAAAGACCACCACAACAACTCTGTAAGTTGGAATGGGTTGAGTTGAGAGAATGTAACTGGCCTAAATCACCCAACTGGCTTTCATGCCTAAGACAGGACTAGAACTCACCATCTCCTGGTTTCTAGCTTGGTGCCTTAACCACTAGACCAAACTGGCTTGATGTATTGGTATTGATGTAATACTCCTGGATTGGTGGCAACTACATCAGGAAGGGACAGACTACACAGAACTCAAAATGTATTTTTCTGGCTTTCTGAGACTCTACCCGCTTACCTCAGCCAATATTGTCAAACTCAAAAATATGGCTTCCAGCTATATTTGGTTTGTGGCAAGAAACACACAAACATACCACTTATAGTGTAAGCCCCCTAAATAGTGTTTCAAATTTTGATAAGCCTGGCTAGGGATTGGGTGTCCCAATTTTTCCCCAACCTCTGGAAAAAAAATATATCTAAGGTTCACTTTTACATATGACAGACGTGACAAATTATTGACTGTCTGCCACTTGTCTCAGTCTCACTCCCCGCAGACTTCCCCGTAAATCTACCATCCTTGATTTTTGTAATTCTGCTTTTTAAGTCATGTATATAAAAAGGAAATGATTCTTCAGAAAGCATCGAAATATAACATCTTTTCCTGCACCTAAAGATATTCTCTGGGAGTGGGCCAGGGTATTTTGTTAGCCATAAGACGCATTATATTACATGGGTGTGCTCTTTGTTCTTTTTTCTTTGTTGAGGTACTTTTGATGTTTATGATATGGCATTTTTTGAGTTAGTGACCATAATCAATCAATCATGTAGACATCATCATGGTTTGTTATGGATGCTGCAGAAATAAATATATATATTTTAACTTTCTATTAATTTGCAAGAATAGCTATCAAGAAAATAATCTTGGTTTGTAAATGTTGGAAAATATCAACAATCAGCAGGAGTAATTACTAAGTGCACTTTTATTTGATTGTACCATATTACAAATATTGTAGAATAGAATAAATAAAGATTTGACATTTTCTGGTTTCCTCAGAACTATCAACCCAAATGGCCTTCAGAGATAATAACATGTATTACTCTGATTACAATCTCAGTAAAATCCAGTTCCCACTTCCAAGTTTTATAATGTAGTATTAAAGCTAACTATTATTTTTATGGCCAGTTTCTAGTAATTTGCCTGGATAGAGCATTTTTTAGAAAGAGTTCCAAGGTTACTTAATGAGTTCATATCTCAAATCTCTTTCTCATTTGATGTGAACTGAAGAGCATCTTTTGATTTTAAATGAGTTGGCTATATGCACCAGTTTTCAAATATTGTGAATGAATGATTGCAATTGATGAGACCTGATAAACTTAAACTGAATAAAATCTGTCCTGTATGAAACCTGATTTAAATTTGAGAGCAATTCTTCTGAAAAATATGATCATCAGAGAAAAGATTTCCATCACTAATCGTATAAAGTATTTATATGTATTAAGTCATTTACTTAAAACTAGGGTAATCGATGAATGGAGGAAGTCTGATCACCTTCCCCAAATTTCTAGGCTAAATTGTAGATGTGAATAATATATACATAACATGCTTAATATGCAAAACAAATTTTTGATGTTTTCAATTGTCATTGTATTAGATACTCTCATAATGCTCAAAATTAAATTAGTACTGAATCCTTCATTTATTAGAATAGTATTTTTTCCAGATATTTCACTATTATGTTATCATGTATGATCCAGAGGTCCATCTCAGATTACATTCTGAGGCATAATTGTTAATTTCTATGAGTTCGCCCACTAACAAAAAAGTAATATACGCAGACATGTGCAAAGGTATGCAAAAATGAAATTGTTCAAATTATCTCTTTGGAAAGTACAGAAAATTAAAAGCTAAGTCGAAAGAACAAGGCACATCATTAAGTGCAGGTGCTATACATCTCAATCAGGCCAGCATCACTTAAATAAGGCTGTCGGGGATTTGAAAATGCAGACACTGACTGCGCACGCACGTGTGACAGGGACCCTCAGCAGCTTGAGCAAGGATTTTTAGGAAACCTGATTCGACTTACGTTTGGATGGAAGAGAAGCTCCCAATAAGGAAGCAATAAAAGAATTTGAACCAAAGCCACTGTGGTTGTTTCCTTGCAGGCATTTCATTAACCAAACATCATCAGTGCTCAGAGAACACCATGAACCAAACTCATGTGCTTCTTCTGCAGAGATTATACCTAAAACAAGAATCTTTTTTCTTTATCTATCCTTGAGTGGAAACAAAAGAACGCAGGCCTAAAAATTTCTGTCCTGATTACTAATTCCTATTCATCCAGTTACATCTCTTCCAAGTCACTGCTGAATGTCGTATTGTCCCAGTTGCTTTCTTCAAGTAGAGAAAGTACAAGGATTAAAATAGATAACTATAAAGAAATGGGAACATAAGGAACACAAGCAGGTGCAACATACCTCATTTCTGGGGACTGCAAAAGAAGAACAGCAGGGTTGTGGCATCTGAAGCTAAACATAATTAGTAGCAGCTTTGTGCTCGTATGTCCCCACTTCTTCCCCGAGCAAAATGGGGGAAATCTGCTTCCGTTTCCTCCTCCTTGTTGGGAGTCTGAAGAGAAGCTGGCACGAAATATGGCATGAAGGGTGTCATGAGAGAAAAAAAACTTCAGGAGAAAAACAGTTATGGGATAGAGGCTGTCTAGAGAGCAGAAGAGGGGTTGGGATGTGCCCCTACTTCCCAGGACTACCAAGACCCACCTCTAATCACACCCACAACAGGTTATCTGTTTTTTGTCTCTGGGACAATAGGTGGTAAAGCATTGTATCTGGTACACACCTGTACAAGTGGTGGCGGCAGAGTACTCTTGGTACTCTTTAAATGGGAACCGGTGAGTTAATGATATATTAGGCTGTTTCATTCATGGGTGTGGAATGAGATGAAAGCTTTGTGGTGCAGTCAAGGTAGAACATTGTACTGTAGGAGTCTGCAGGGCTTGTTAAGATAAACTGAAGGTGAGATCTGGTGAGAATTTCAGATACTTTTCTTGATTGCTTAGATTTCAAATCGTTAAGGCGTTTAATCCCTGCAAATGAAATCTGGCATAGGATGAAGGATTTGAGAAAAAGCATGTCCTGGCAAATAAGGAACATTCCCCTCTTTGACTATACTTCTGTCTTAAACTAAAAAGCTCCAAAACAAGGACATGGGACCTGCTGGGGCCAGTGTTGGTTCATCTTTGTTTGCCTCCCTGCTTTCCTCAATTTTTTAAAAAAAGGTCCTTCTATTATTGGAAGAAAGATCTGAATTATTATCAGTTTGATGAACACAGATAGGTTTATTTGCTTGCCTCTACTTTGGCCTCCTTATAAGAACATACACTTCATCTCCGGGTAACTCCAAGGTAATTCCAATTTCAAGTAACTCCAGATAGCTCTGTGTCCTTACTTTGGCTTGGTTCCTTAGCTAAGTGTAAAAACTTTTGTCTTTGCTCAGTCCTCTTCTGTGCTGCTATCTTCTGCTGATGTAGAAGCTTGTAACCTTTTGTTCTTTTAATATCCATTTTCTCTATCCCTTCCATTCTGATTAGATTTAGGAAACCATAAAACTTTCTTTATCTTCACTCCTCATGTTTGACAATCCTTAGCCTAAAGATGAAGGCGTACATGCCCGTGATCAATGCTCACATATTCCTTTAGGAGAGACCCACATAAAAATTTGCATCGCAGCGACGTGTTCGATGCACACCAATAATTTTCATCATTTGCACCATTATGTCATGATATGTGATATCATTGTGGCTCGTCCCAGATACCTAGATGTGCCAGGTTATTCTTTTACAGTCTCCTTCCAAACTGTAATCTTTCTAATTCTGCTTGGAGTTTATTCTGATAATCTTATCTCTTTTCATTCTATATTCATCTTTTCTATAACTTGGAAAGGTGCTTATGCTTCTGTGTTTCCTCTTTCTTCTAATCTGCTGGTAGTTACCAAGTTGGGAATATCTTTGGGTGTTAAATTGATCACATATTGATGCATCATGATTGCATGTAACAAAAGATAAGATATGCCCTTATTAGTACACATGTCCTATGGACACCCTGTGTTGGGGGATGTATTTTGGATAGGTTATTGGATATCTCAGTACCCTTTTGGAACTCAGAGTTATCCCAATCTGTGTGTCTGTGTTGTTTTTGCAACCTTACCAATAAATAAAGAAAGGTACTGTAGGAAGAGCACCCACCCCTCTCCTAAGAGAATGAAGAATACTAGAAACATGTTTTTAAAGACAAAACTCAGAGCCTCAACTCCCTGCCTCCCCCTCAGAGCTTATTTACAAGACAAAGACTTGGATGATGGGATTATCTTTCAGGGAAAAGCCATTCAGCCCCAAACATCATTACATCACCCAGCAAGGTTCAGCCAAGCCTACAAAATTATCCCACATGGGTGCCTACAACCAATCAAGACACTTGCCCTTGCCATAGGAACAGGAAGCATGGTCATAGCCCAAGAGAGGGTATAAAATCTCATTCTCTCAGCCATGTGGGTCCTTTTTGCCCATGACCTCAAGCCATGAGGTCCTGCTCCACCAATAAAACCATCCTTCCAAGCAGCCTCCATGTTTCCAGTGTCTTTTCTCCCCACTTGGAACTGAACCCACATGGACATTTCTTCCAACAGTACATAGCACATTTTTCTATATAATATAATTTTAGTACAGTAATCCAGTTGTTTTGTCTTGTTCTGGGACTGGGTCTTGTTCAAGGTTTTAGCATTCAATAAATATGTTTTACCAAGAAACCAGACTATTTGTAGATCAGGGTTGAAATGAGGGATCCTTGCTGTTTCCTGAGCTTGCTTGTTTTCTTGCAGAAGTTTCATTACCCCAACTAGGTAACATCGTCAGTACTGGTTAATGAAACGTCTTCAAAAAAACAAACAAGCTCAGAGAGCACCAAGGACCCCACAAATACGTTTGCACTCACACTGATGGACAATGAGTAGAATCAGCTGCTGACATTAATTCCTGATCCTATGATGGACATCCAGCACATGGAGAACTGCATGCATCCTCTACAGAGTTCCTGACTGTATAGGAACAAACACTAGATCTTTCTTTGTCCAATGAAATAAAGTATGGTTCAACATGTTCTGAGGGTCTTCAACTCCAAGAAAATTGATAAGAAACCCATTTTTATCCAGAAAATTTCACTGAAGCAAAAACCTTCAAGATTGCAAAGAACAGAGAGGAAGAGGCAAGCACAGTTGCAACACCAGAGTGTTGTGTCCTTTGGATCTAAACTGCATTTGCAAGGACATCTTGTTTTTTTCTGGCTGCCCCTGGCTGTTTTTGTGGGTGCAGGAAAATACTTGTCTGAATTCAGGAGGCATCAGCGAAGCACGGACAGGAATACACACTAAGTAAGGCATTGAACAATTGTTGATAAAAACAGTCAAGAAACTGCCAATTGGGATTTGTAGGGAAAGAAAAAAAAAAGAAAAAAATTCCAAGAAATTGGCCAATAGAGGAGAAGGTGAAGGATGAACTACTCAGGTGAAAATGGAGCAGAGCAATGTTCTTTTGCTCTATCCCAGTCATCCTCAGCCCAGCCAGTCGGCTCAGCTCACAAGTAAACAAACAGCTTGAAAATTATAGCGGCTCTCTGGTATTGCCCCTAGCACACACCTCTGCCTGGTTGGTCCACTAGGTCATGAGGAGATATGTCCCCTCTTTACTTCCTGACATTAAAGGACTGATGAAGAGGTTCAAAGCACCAACAACAACCTTGCCAATTACAGAGCTGAATGCCCCAAGGCAGGGAGATGAAACCTGGCAGGAAGAAAGCAGAAAGAGGGAAGTCATTCGGAAAAGGTCATTTTGGACCTTTCTCTAGCTAACACTGAATTAAGGCACAGCTACAGTATACTGTTGTAACATTTCCTCTCTCTGCTGTTGCCTTCTCATTCACTAGTCTGTGGGAGAAACAGGCTTCCTTCCTTCCTTCCTTTATTTGGGGCACTGAGGTTAAAGTAGTATATTTTCTCTTATTTCAACAGTGCCCGATGCATCTCATAGTATATAAAAATCTCTCAAGCCTTCTCATCCATTGAAGGAAAGCCAAGTCATTAAGAAAATGGATGCTACAGTGATAGACCATGGAACTTCCCAAAAGCATTTCATCTACATCCATATCTACACCTCTTGGAGGTCTACTGTTCCCAAACCTAACAAAATAGTACCCATTCCTTTCGGACAGTTTCCTATCCCGTTCCATGTTATTTTGGTCATCTTCATTTTCCCCCCAAGGAAATGGAAAAAGAGAAGGAAAAGTCACATTCAAAGATGTCAGCTGATCAAAAGAAAGAGCTCTTCTGTTTCTCAATGCTGAGAATGATTGAAAATGAATTAGATCAGTGGTGGCGAACATTTTACTTACCAAGTGCTGAAAAGTACGTGCTTTGCACGTGCAACCGCACTATCTGTGCATGCATGCAGCTTTGCATGCACAATGCACATGTGCTGCACGCAGGTACTCATGCACACACGAGCAATCGCATGTGCATGCGCAGGAGAGCTCCAAAGACCAGTTGGATTTCCTGCTGCAATTGCATGCATGCACAGTGAATGCCCAAAGACCAGCTGGGTCTCTGCAATCTTGCATGTGTGCATGCGCAATCGCATGTGCATGCTCAGCTGGAGGTAAGTTGGCCAACAGCTTGTGTGCCCAGCAAGTTGGCTCTGCGTGCCACCTGTGGCACCCGTGCCATAGGTTCGCCCTCACGGAATTAAATGGCTATAATAACCAAATGCATCTGAAATGGCCATTTTCCAAATAAGTACGGTAAGTAGATAATTGCCCAGTTGGGCCCATTTATTCAGAGTTTGCCTTTGCTAAAGGGCTATTGCATTGATTGCTTTCTGATCTTTTCCTTTGAATTCAACTCCATGACTTGTTGTTGGAATTTGTTTTAAGGTCAAGTGACAGATCTCTTTGAACAATTAAATCTGAGCATAGAAGACATACACCACAAAGGGAAGAATTCTTGGTCTACCATGGAGCTGTGAAGCACCTTTTCCCTTGATAGTCTGAACATTAATGCAATAAAATAATTTGCATGTCATAAAATGAATTGGTTTAGGATTGATATTTTGCCTTGAAACTTTCTTGAATGCTTTCAGAATGTATGTTTTGGAATAAAGGATATCGGGAGGGATGGATTATGGAACAGTAATTACTTTTAATAATTGTGAAAATTAGTTGAGAATGAGAGAGTATTCCTGCTGGATAAAGATTTTGACTCCTCTCGCCAGCATTCCACCTCATAAGGTGACCCACCAGAGGCATCTAAACAGCCCATAAATATGAAATGAAGTCAGTCTTCCTCTCCCACTGCTGCTCCCATGAATCTAATATATAAAGAAGGACTACTCCCATGCCTTAAGGCAATTGTCAAAGTTAGTCACCATTGACAGAGCTGTCCTCTAGGAATATTTCCAATCCATTTGAAAACCACCTAAATTAGCAGCCAATGTCATACAATATTCTACAGGTTGGTTGCTACCACAGGTATTTTCCTATACATGGTATCTTATTAAGATAAGAATGACAAATTACTATTTAAAAAAAAAAAGATTTGTAACTCCAGAGGTTTTTTTTTCCAGCAATGATATCTCCATGATGCTAATAAAGGCTGCCCTGCCCTTGGATAATTTTAGCAACTTGCCTAAGTTCTTATCACAGTTTGCTTTCTCTTTCAACCAGTTAAGTAATATATGATCTCCGGGCTGCTGTTTATTCCCAGTGGCAAGCTATAAACCAAGATTCTCCCCTCCCCCTTTAAAAATAGAGGCAGATGGGTTGTTAAATGTCATTTTCCTGATCCACTTCACTCCCTGAAGCTATTAGATGTTAGGCAGAGAGAGAGAGAGAGAGACCCAGACACCCCCAGAGACCCATCACAGATCATTAATGTTACATGTAGCTTGGCCTATGTATGTTCCTAGCCCCAAGGACACAGTCCATATTCCCAGCTTTTGTTCAAGATTCCAGTCCCCAGAAGTCTTTTTTAAAAATTTAGTGGTGCTGGTTTGATCCTCTAAACTATTGACCCTTCATGATTAATTCCCTGACTTCAGCATCTCTCTTTCTGGACTTTGTCTGCTTGGATCACTCCTATGGTCCCTGACCCTCACACTGCCATTCCAGGGGAGGGTGTGCGTGTAATAGATGCAGTGTATATAAAACAATAAAATAAGTTTCCTTTTCTCTTGGCTCATCATCTTCCATTCATCATCACTCCCCTCCATCCCATTTGCCCCACCACATTGTGGCAATGATGATAACTTCTAAAGGCCATTCGTCCTTCTAATTTGTGGACTCGCCATCTTACCTTGAGAAGCTTTTTTTCAATTTATGCACAGAGCGTTCCCAGCCAGACCTTGTGTGCCTGTTCTTCGCTGTGGGGAAAAAAAGTGCGTAGATTTATTTTTATATCTGGCCTATGGTAGCAATGATGACCCTACTGCAGCCTGGGATGTAACCCAGGGAGCAATGATTGGCTGGGGTTAATGGTCCATATACAATCCTTCCTCTATCAGATTCTCCTAGCTGGTCATTCATTCCTGGGAAATACCTGGGCCCGTAGATCGTTAGGCCTTAACTCATCACATTTTTCACACAGGCATGTGGGTGATGCCAAAGGACCCCTGAATAATAAGCCCGGCATCGTATGTCATTCAAAAGGGATGGGAAACAAAGCGGGGAAAGGCTTTGAAACCAGAAGGCCCAAATACTCACAGACAGTTCCCAAAGCTCTCCTTGACTCACACTAGGAGTCTTAAGCAAGCCGTTTAAACTCCCCAGACCTTGCTTGCTGAGCTCCTAATATTGTGATAATTCACCAGCTGCAAGGCCGGAGGGGGGGGGGATCTGTAAGAATGGTATTGCCTGACCTCTTGACGAGCACAACGCATAGATTTCAGTGGATTATTCCCACCAGTAGCTAAATTAAATGCTGAGCCCAGGTTAAAAAAAAAAAACAACTCATGGAGAGAAATTTTCCTAGGATAAAAATGTAAGGCTATTTCAGGGGTATATAATTCAGCCAGTTGGAGAATTATTTGGGATTCCATTTTCCATTGAATAGGTGCTGGTAGGGGAATGTTTCTGTGTCAAGGGAGAGTTATTCATGTATTTTAGACAGCAAAAACACTGCCTTTCCAACGAATTAGTATGGCTGGGGGTGACTAAGATGAATTAAAAACATATCAATCCCATTAAAAAAACAATGCATGAACAGACAAAACATTCAGCACAGACAATGGAAACAAACATTTCAGGTTCAAAATAATAAAATAAAAGCCTGTGAAGCAAGGAAAATGTAACTATTTGTGAAAAGCAGGAGGAATCCAAAAAGGATCTTGTGGTCAGAGGAGGACAAAGTGAGAGCATCTTGTCCATGGCTGGCAAGCACAATGAAGAAGATTCATCAATATTTCTGAATAAAGAGTCAAGGATATTTAAGCTGGTGAGAAATGGGCAATCCTCCAGATAGGTAGGTAAGTAAGGTAGGAAGATAGATAGATAGATAGATAGATAGA
>JAEANM010024204.1:0-11201 GCA_017656035.1 Myanophis thanlyinensis
CGGATTCCGACCTGCCGCCAAAGAAGCCAAACAGGACCAATGATACTTTTTTTCAAATGCTCACTGAAATATAGACTCCAAGAAGAAGAGAAAAACAGTGGTGAAAATGGAATATACATGGAAATATAATATTGAATTGCTTAAGAGGCAATAACCCATAAAATAAAGCACATTGAACAGAACAAGTTGTATGGTTGTCTGTCAACATTATATCCTACATCATTACCGATAGCGTTAGGGAGCTTGGACCAATTTGTCTTCACAGTGATAGACATATCAAAGAGACCAGAATAAAAACAATGTGGGGGTTGTTGGGGTGGGGGATTCTTATTATTTAGTTAGTTAGTTAGTTAGTTCACTAAATATATATTTTGCTGTGGTTCACATTTCTTTGGAAGAATACAATTCCTCTAAATACATCTGACTAGCAGACAGAAATTCTATTATTTCCCCAGTGAACTGTAATGGAGGAATATAGCCATTACTTTTGTGATATACTATTATGAATACAGTTACTGACATAATCAATATTCTGGATTTCAATCAGCTGATACTAACTATTTAACAAATAGATGTATTGCTTTTTGCCACTTTCTTCAAGGTCAGTCTAGCATTTTGCTACAAATAACTTTTTGCTGAGATACAGATAAAGATGGCTAAAACACATTACTCAAAAGGAACATAAACAACAGAGCAAAAGAATTGCACTCTTACTCAGAAATACAAGTGAACTAACTTGGCAATACTGCAGAGAACATGTTGCCCTTCCATAAAAGGAGGAACAAATAAAAGCAATACTACCTACTGTCTGATCTACTATTGATTGTCCAACCAAGATGATTAGGGCAAACCTTCCAAAGCAGTTTGCAGATTATTCAAAGTGTCAATAAGAGATGGGGGACTTTAAAGATCTCTACATTTGTTGTGAGACTAAAACTGCCAAACATTGGTTCTTCTAGATAATTCCTGGTTTGTCTTTCTGATAATTTTCCCCTTCAGAGAATGGAAGAATGCAAAATGAGGATCAACTACCCTTGATCTGATACTAACCCTGTATCACCTCCAAACTATGGTTTGACAAGGATTGTGTAGAAGCCAAGAAAGCTCTCACCTGAGCTTATAAGATGTACAAAAGCGAGACTGGTACTGGTAATAAAACAAGTCTTAAACATCTTATTATTCTCAAAAAACAATTTAAGGAACTTATTGCTCTTAAGAAGAGACATGACCCAAGTCCTCCTGGGAACAGCTTATTGTGGCAGCAAAACCAAAAAAACCTCATCTCTATTCTGGCATCTATTAGCTAAGTCACTCTGACAGAATTCATATCCCACTAGATGCCCATATATTTCCTACAACCTGGGAACTTCATTTTCGGAAAATGTATGAAAATCCCTCCAGTGAGAGTATAAGATATACAATGAAGGATATACCTGAACGGCCCCTAGTTTCAGAGTCCGAAATCAAACAGCTCATTGGCCAACTCAGGACTGGGAAGGCCCCAGGAGCTGATTTCATTTCTGTTGAATTACTAAAGAACAATTTGGAGTGGTGGATACCAGTTCTAGCAGCGCTATTCACTTATATCGACTCCACTGGCTATGTCCCAGAAGATTGGGACGTGGCAATTGTCGGCCCAATTTTTAAAAAGGGAAAGAGAGAGGACCCTGCCAATTACAGACCAATAAGTTTGCTAAATATAATCAGCAAACTCTATGCTAAACACCTCCAAGATAAATTAAAGGAGTTGTTGGATCTTGAGAACTTGATCGCTGAAGAGCAAGCCAGGTTTAGAGAGGAGAGAGGCACCACAGATCCATTCTTCACATTCTTCAGGTGCTTAGTTCTTCACCACCTGATTGAAAAATACATATCAAATAGACCTGAATCATTACACACCGGTTTTATAGATCTCGAGGCAGCCTTTGATACAGTTACTAGGACTAAACTATGGGAGAAGCTGGAAGCCACCTCAATCAACCACACGCTTTTTCATCTATTATGTGCCCTACACACAAAAATATCCCTCAAGGTGAGGTGTAATATGCAAGGGTCCCTCTCGAAGTTAGTTAAAATTCAAAAGGGGGTTAAACAGGGATGCATTTTGGCCTCCCTGTTTTTCAACTTCTATATAAATGACATGGTAAAATGGCTAAACAAACCAAATTACCACCCCCAAAAAAATAGGTGATTGAAGCATCACTCTGATGCTCTATGCAGATGATGCTGTGATCCTCTCCAGGACACCAGTAGGCCTTAAAAGAGCCTTGCGAGCCCTTGTTCAGTATTATAATTACAATAAACTGGACATAAATTATGAGAAAACAAAGATCGTGACCTTTGCAAAAAGGTCAAAACTTTATTCATGGTATCTAAATAGAAACAAACTAGAGCAGGTAACCACCTTCAAATATCTGGGGGTGGTCATTAAGGCCAATGGTTCAAAAAAAGCCCATGGAGAATATGTGGCGCCTTGGGCCAAAGATCAGCAAGCGCCATCCTTAATTTTTTTTGCACAAAGGGAGGATATTATGTCCCTGCTTCAATTATGCTTTTCCTGGCCAAGTCGCTAGCACAGCTTCTTTATGGGACCTTGCTCAGGCCATCAGCTTTGTGTTTTACACCATTAGAAATAGTTCAATCCAAATTCATTAGATCAATTCTCCAGTTCTTCTGCATTGTGTCTCAAATGCACTTCTGCACCTGGAGACAGGATTGACAAAAGTCGAAGCAACAATCTGTATAGCGTCCTTAAATCTCTGGCTAAAGCTTAACTTCTTTCTGCAATGGCTTGCTCCATTAATCCTCCAAGACAAATTCTCCTTGACATGGATCAAGGCTGTTAAGTCCAATCTTGCCAAACTAGGCTTCTCCCCAGCAACACCCAAGATAGGCTTCGACCTAGCAAGACAAACCTTGCGACAAAGGGTGGAGGACATTGAGTGGCAAGTGGACTTAGGGAAAGAAGCTCCGCTGTTTCTGGCTCCAGATGCCATTAGATGTGTTGTTTCTCCTTCCATCTTAGTCAGTTGGAGTTAGCAAACCACTGGAAAGCATTTTCACTAGCACGGTGCCCTGCACTTCCATTGGGCCATCCTGTATGGCAAATATAAAAGGATACCATTGACAGAAAGGTTCTGTTCTTGTGTCTCAGGAGAGGTGGATACTATGGGTCACATGCTCCTTAGATATTCCTTTTACACATAGATTCAGGAAAAAAACATATTCTGCCAATAACTGCTAGGTATCCTGGCCGTTCCAACACTACCTCTCTTCAGTGGCTGCTTAAGGATGAACAGACCATAACTACAGCACAGGTGGCCAGATTCTGCCCAGTAGCACTGGGAATTTGGTGCAAACATGTGTCTTCTCCACCATAGTTATGTTATATAACAAATGTGGCAAACCCTTTGCACTGCTTATTCCTTTCCCTTTTAGTGTTGAACCTACAATGGGACACACAGATTATGGACTGTAATTTTAGTATAGTTAAACCATGTATAATTGACAAATTGGATTTTATTACAGATTTTAGTTGTTATTTATTATTTTATACTAGAATTTTTAACTGCATGTTTACTGAATATTTTTATTTGTTCTGGTCTCTGGTCTAAGACTGTAATAAACTGATTGATTATTGATTGATTGATTGATTGATTGATACTAACCAATGAGGAAGACTTACTTTATGAAAAAGAAGTGGCACAATTATTTAAAGAAATGATCTTGCAGTGCTGGAACCCTTGTTTTAAGGGAAATTAAAGCTATATGTGGTATCTTTTGACTAATTTTTTTAAAATGAATTAAAGAAATATAATGGGATTCCATGACAGAATAAACTGTTGGGGAAAGGATCTCTAGAGGGATTGGAATTATAATACTGGTATTAGAGTTGCTATTATAAAAGGAAGATAATAACAGCATAATTCCTAACAATTCCAGTGAGGAAATTAGTAGAGGAAAATCAAAGTCAATGTATAAATAAAAATCGAGATTTTAAAATAAACAAATAACATTTTACACTCAGAAATATTCTTGGTGCAATATGCATGGGCAATTCTTTTCTATACATTATGATCATATTATACCCAACTTGTAGACCCTTGTATTCATTACTACTTCATTTCTAGATACAATTCAAAGGTTATATCTTGATGATCTTATATGATTATCTACTCCAACCACAAGATGATCTTATAGGATCATCTACTCCAACCAGAGTCAACCATCTGCAGAGATCCTCTTTGGAGATGCTGCTGTAAGTATTCTATTTTCATGGGTTATGGGGAGCTAACTCTAGAAAAGGTTTTCAAATATTGCAACAAAACTTTAGAGAAGTTTCCCTCTAGATGCCAGATTGATCCTTTCTAGTAATGACCTCCCAAAAATTAGTGAAGGCTAAATACTTCCCGAAGGAACTTTGAATGTCACCCTTCATGATATCACTTTTTACTACATTTTTGTTTTGTTTTTATTGTTACTGTTTTGTTGGGGTATTTTTTTTTGGGGGGGGGATAGTTAGTTCTTTTCAGCTCTATTGTTATGAAAGTTCTAAATTAAATTTTTTAATTGCCTATTTATTTTCCTTTCCCTAGCCATAAAGTTTTATTTTATTATTTTTCTCCTCTTAGAGTGAAGGTGTCAATTGTATTTTATTTTGTAATCTTCTTGGTGGCAGAATGATTTGGTGGCATAATGATAAGCAGCCAGGCCACCAAAGAGGAATACATGCAGTTAACTTGGAACTGTCAAGATGGTGTCAAAAAAGTCAAAGCTCAGAATCTGCCAAAGTTGATGAAGGATGCTAGGATCAGCAAAAGGGCCTTCTGCAGATATGTTTAAAATAAACAGGAAAGGGAAGGATCAGCTCCTCAAAGCAGAACAGAGCTATTTTAACTCCTATACTGCTTGGTTTTCTCTCTTATTAGAGAGAAAGTTCCTGAAAGCTCCATCCGGACATTGTGAGAACGAAAGATACTATTGAAGCCAAGCAAATTGCATCCTAAGGCACTGAAATAATTATCTCAGTCCTTATCTTGTCTCTATCATCATGAAAGGAGAAAGGGTCCAGTGAGTTACGGATCAGTCAGTCTGACATAGGCATCTGAAAATAAATCCAGAGACCATAGAAACTGATCAGCAAATACCTGAGAACAAGGCAGAGATTATCAAATGTCAACGTGAACTTTCCAGGAGATTGTCTTGCCAAACCCTATTTCATTCTTTGGGAGCAGATAATTTCCTTAATAAATTATAGAATTCAGAAGACATAATACAGCTTAATTTTAGCAAACATTTTAATAAAATATCTCTTCCTATTTAGCAATGTTTTTAACCTACCACATTTTGTATAAATTGATCCCATATTTTATTATATTTATCCATATAAAATCTACATCTATTGACAATTTGCTCATAAGAAACAAGTTCAATCAAGTCTACAATCCATCAAATAAATGGGATCATTCCTTTACAAATGTTGTAATATCAGTTTTTTAGCTATAATAAGGGTCTGGAAAATCAATTTACTTTGTCTAGTTGTCAAGTTCCATGAGCTAGATATGTAATTCAAAAGAAAATTATCCTCCAAAAATTTAGCTTTGTCTGCACAGTCACATTTATATAGTTCACTACTTTCTCCCAAAATGTAGTAAGTACAGGGCATTGTAAAAGCATATGTTTTAAGAAGCCTTCTTCTTAAATCTCCAACAGAATGTTGTCCTTGATCAGGGGTGTCAAACTTGTGTTGTCACGGTGGTGTCACGTGACGTATCACGACATTTTCCCCATGGACATGACCAGTGTTTGATGCATCTGGCCTGTGGGCTGAGAGTTTAACACCTGTGTCCTATTTAATCCTTTCCTGTACAGGCATAATGAAATCCAATAAATTCTAAATATTGTTTTTATTGTATAAGTCATAGTTTAAATTCCATTGACACTTTTGCTATAAAAGTTAATACACTCTTCTATTGTCTAAAAATATAGGAATCTCAAATTCTTTATTCCACTCGTCTCTTAATTTTTGCATATGAAACTGATTTATTGATAACAAATATCTATTTAAAAAACCTAATAGTAAGTTTTTTTTAGTTTTAAAAGATTTAACTAATTGTTATAGTATATTGGGTATTGCAGGCTGAAAATTCTGCTGGCCCAAACAATGTTAATAAATGTAGTTATAATTATTTCCACTGAGCTACATCTGATAGATGATGTTTGTTTCTCAGTCCAGCACACTGTATGTTAAAAAAAATCATCCTCATCATCTTTTAATTGGTCCAAAGTCAATATCCCCACTATCATGCAATTTTTTGATGCCACCGTTTTCCCTAATTGCTTAATATTGGATTTCCTCATAAAATCAAATTACCATGGGAAAAAGGAATTATCTATTTTTATTAGTTATTACATTCTATAATTTCTAACTTAAATAATTGTTTTGAGATACTAGAGTACTATTATATTTGAATCCTAATTATGTCCTTCCAAACAAATGTACTTTATATGCCTAGGGTGGGTGGGTGGATGGATAAATAAAGTATATAATAGATCTATTGTAAAGCTTCCTCCCTCTTATATACAGGTAATCCTTGATTTATGACAGTAATGGAGCCTGTCTATTTTGGTTGTAAGGCAGAAGGACATTAATTGAAACTCATTAAGTGAAAGAGCCCTCATCCTGGATGCATAGATTAAATGAATGTAGAGGTGAATGTAGGGGTCATAAATGTGTATGGGGTGCCTTAGGGGTGCTTGCCTTGGGCCTCCCAGGGCATTCCCCACCCTCTGAGGGATCATGCGCTCTCTTCCTTTCTTTGGGATCTCCACAGCCATCTCCACCCCTCACAATGCCTTGCCTAACTTCTGGAGATCTGCAGAACTCAGAATCATGGGTCGTTCTTACTGGGCCAGTAAGAGCAGCCATTTGCAAACTGTGGAGCAGCCATTTGCAAACTGTGGAGCAGCCATTTGCAAACTGATCTTGGCAAAGCAGTATTTCCCTGGCTTTTTGCATGGCTTCTTTAACTTAAAACAGCATAGTTTGTAGTTTGTAGAAATATAGAAACTTTGCAGTTTCTACATTTCCTTATGAAAAAGAGTTTTAAAAGGAAGGGGGAGCAACAGAAGTATAGTTCAGTGAGATGAAGAACAAACAATGAAGGGGTCAGTGTTAAAAGGGTGATGCAGAGGAAGTGAGAAGATCAGCTTTGCCTTCCAGGTCAGGTTTAAACATGGCACAGAACCCTTCATTGTCTGTTTTCTGTTTCCCTGCACCACTCTTGTTTCACGCCCTTCCTTTTAAAGCTTTTTTTAAAAAAACCATAGAAACTGCAAAGCACAAACTATGGCTAACTAGGGGAAGGGTGAAATGCTGCTTTGCTGAGGTTAGCTTGCAAATGGCTGCTTCAGGTGGCCCAGTAAAAATGGCCCACAGTTCTGCAGATTTCCAGAAGGTAAGCAAGGACTGTGAGAGGTGGAATGGGAGGAAAAGCAGGTCCAGTGCCTTTGGGGACTCGGCAGGGCAAGGATGGGAGGGAAGAGATAGGTGGGCATGCTTCAGCATCTCTGCAAAGTTATGAAGCCACCTGGTTATTTGTAAATCCAAACGACTAGGTAACTTTTCTAAATTTTTTATCTTCGAATCATGGTCATAACATAGCTTTGGGGAATTGTGTTGTAACTTTGAATGGTCACTAAATGATCTGTTGTACTTGAGGATTACTTATATCTCTTATATATTGGTGTCTTCAAGTCAGTGTTGTGTCCTGACAATTGCCTGGATATGCCCCTGCAATTTTTTTTAGCAGTGGCTTGCAATTGTTATCTTTATAGGCTGCGAGAGAGTGAATGGCCCAGAATCAACTAGCTGGCTTTCTGCCCATGACAGGACTAGAACTTAGTCTGATGCCTAAACTATTAAACTGGCTCTCTTACAGTACAATAATAAAGCCATAAACTGATATTAATCTCAAAGCAGGATTTCAGCATAGCAGAGAAATAATGTCAATTTACATTTACAAGTACTTAAAAAGAATTAAAATGCCGGACTAATCAAGACATGTTCCTTTAGATACTTATTTCTCTTTTTTCATTATCTCCCTGAACCAGAGCCTCAGAGGCTGACCTTAATATTCAAGAATGTTTATACTGAAACCAGGCATACGATGCCTATTTGCATGTCATAAAAATTAGGAAATACTCCACATAAAAGGGGAGAAAATGGGGCATACATTTACATAAGCTTTTCATATGCTAACTATCTGCATAGAAGAACATTTAGAGATAAATATGAAACTGAAATAGAGATACAATACATTTCATCATCCTACTGAGAAAGGCTGAGTAGATAACCTTTGTGCCAGCTCACTCTGCTTTCTGCCTTTGGGTCCCTACTCTCCCACCCCACATAGTTTGTTACCTTTTGAAAAAGGTGAGACTGTTGAAGCAGGAACCAGCAATTCCCAAGCTAGAGAGAAATGTTATATTACATTTGTCAGCTGCCACTCAAAGCCTATAATCGACTAGCCAAGTATCCATTAACTTAGAAAGATAGGAGGAAAAAGCCTGGAGCTTAAATTTTGAAGCACAGTCCTATGCGTATTTTCTTTGCACTGCAGTGGCCAAATCCAAATGTGTATAATTTATTTTTTTAAGCTTCTAGTTTATCTAGGCTGTGTCTGAGAGTCTTCAACTCAGTCTTGTCTTCTATGTTATACATACGTATCTGGGGAGACAAGATGTACAGCTATGAAGTATGACATCTTTAAACCGGATTAGGATTGGGCATTGATCAAAATAGCCGCTTTTCTATAAATTAATACACCTGACTATTTTAGATATTTCAGATAGTCTAATCCTAAGACATTTGGGGCTTTTTAGATCAGCATTCATAATTTTCCACTCCTGCCCTTTGGCACCAAGGTCTGATGGCCTTGACTCATTCTCTTCAGGAAGGCCATTCACACTTAGCATTTCTAGGAAGCCCAAGGCTAGAGATTTTGTGAATTTACTATAATTCTATAACTTTCAAACTTTATATTCCATAGTGGCTCTTTGTAATTATTTTATTGCACTTTCAGCTTTTCTATATGCTGTCTTGAGTTATGTGACAATTTGGAAACTTTAAAATGTACATGTGTACTCCAAAAATGAAGAGATGCTGCCTCTCATGTTGACAATAATTAACTAATTGCTGCTGGTAAAACAGAGGTGAGAATAAATTTACTAGGCTCCTTTTTTTCCTGAATTGTTCTGATTTTTTTTTTGTTTATATCATTCTTTTCCTCCTACATAATTACATAATTCATTAAATATAAAACACATACCAAAGATGAGCCAAAATCACATAATTTAAAATGAAGTGAAATTGAGTATTAGTATGCTGCAAACAGAACCAACTTTCAGTGGTTATTTATTAAATTGATACCTTTTACCTTTCATTGATTCAAGCAAGCATAGGCAGTTATAGGAGATGATCAGTCTGATCATACTAATGCACCACACTGGTTCTCCATTAATGAATTTGTAAGAGGTTGTGCTAAGTGTAGACCAGACAAGAATATGACAAGATGAGCTGATTCTACTTTATATTGTAAAGCTATACTTAACATTCTTTAAAATTTGAAAGTACAAAATCTCTCTTCTCCTTTATAACTCAAGAAGCTAGAGAGGTCTGCTCTGAGGTTCTTTTGTAACCGATTATGCAACTGCAGGCTAAGCTCTCTCATATCTGATTGTTCCTTAGGCAGCATCTCTTTGCCCTGCCTTTCAAGGCCTTTCTCACATACCATTATGGTAAGGCTGAGAGAGAAAGAGTATATCTCAGGATTTCAGGATTATGTACTACAAGCCATGACTCATGGCATTAAAAATCATTAAAGAAAGCACTGCCTGCGAGGAGTCCACTTGCGAATAGTTATGCCTCCTACATTGATGCATCCAGGAAAGAATCCTTGCACACAAAAATGGGCAGACATATGGCAAAAGCATTCAGAAAACGTATGTTAGATGTCTTAATCAATGATTGCCATCTAAGTTTGGACTATGAACTATGTGAACATAATTTATCAACCAAACATTTAAGCCAGAAGGAATTACAAATATTGAACATGATCAGGGGTTTAACACAGGAGACACCATACCAAGGGAATTCATAGCAGCTTTAGAATCCATATTCAATGGTGTAGAGATAGAAGAGCCGGAAAAACATGCTATCAGATAAAAAGTATCAGCAATGCTGGCTGTACATAAACTAAACAATATGCTCAGTCCAACCGAGCAACACATCTTGAAAGCCCTAAAACAAGATCAGGATATTATTATTTTATCAGCAGATAAAGGCCGCTCAATAGTGGTGATGAACTGCACAGGTTATAAATGAAGGCATTCACCCTGCTCAATGATTCCTCAGCATATAGACCAGCAAAGATATAAGAGATGAGAATAATGGTCACATAAGTGATGCTTATCTCAGCCAACTCAAACAAAGCAAGTGTATAACAGAAAAAGGTTGGAAAATGACAGCAATAGGTTCAGTGAGATTTTATGGCCTCCCCAAGATAACCAAAATAGAAATCTCCCTCAGGTCTATTGTAGCACTATGAGATACCACTATATACAGCCTGTCTAAACAGCTGGTACAATGCTTAAGCTCCTTGACCCCAGCCTCGAACAGCACTGTCACATCATCCATACAATTTTTGATAAAACTACAAGGGTTAAATGTGGCTCCTGACAAGATCATGACCTCTTTTGATGTAGTTTCCCTATTTACACCCATCCCTTCTCACTTAGCATAAAAGAAATAGATAAAAAATTAGAAGAATACAACATAGATCATAACCTAACCAGGAAGCTACTTTTCATATTCAAAATGAAAATGTATGAACAAATAAAAGGGCTACACATGGGATACCCATTATCAAAACTCATGGCAGAAACTGTCTTGATCAGAACAGAATACCATGCATTTAAAAACTATACATCTAAAATCTGGTGCTGCTACATGGAAGACATGTTTGCCATCATCAAAAGAAATGCACTGAAAGACTTTCATACCCTACTGAATTCCATCTTCCCAGACCTACAATTCACAATGGAGGAAGAAACAGCTAGACAATTATGTGCTATATGTGGTACATCCTCAATTCAATTTCAATTTCAAATTTATTGGTCACATACACAGTCATACATGGTAC
>JAEANM010024205.1:0-11201 GCA_017656035.1 Myanophis thanlyinensis
AAAATTTAATTTAAAATTAATTAACCCTTAGTTAGCATGTTTTGTTAGGTAGTACTTGATATTGGATTCCTTGAAAACAGCTACAGTCTCTTGGCAAATTAAGCAGACAGTTGTTTTGTATTTCAGTGAAAAAATACTCCAATTTCTACTTGTCCTGGAAGCAACGGCCCTTGTTGTCAACTTTCCTTTTTTTCAGTTACAGTCGCCATTTTAGAAATGGGCACACAAGCTTTGTGTCACAAGGGTCACGCGGCAAGAGTCCTGACTCAGGTCTACTGCCATCTTCTGGTGAAATATAACCACCAGCCTTGTGTCCAGGGAGCTGTGGAGCAGTAGGCAGTAGGGGACAGCTGCTGGAACTGCTGTGCAGTGAAGGAAAAAACGCCGGCCAGCGGGGATGAGCAACAGACTGAGCCAGCAGGGAGAAGAGGCTGCGGGCTGCTGAAAATTTGAAAATGGGCAGCAATTGGTCTCCAGGCCGGACTTTGGACATGCCTGATAGAGGGTTTCCTACCTGAGTAGGGAGTTGGCTAGAACACCTCCAAAGTCCTTTTCAAGTCTATTCTGTTAATTTCAGTATGGGGGACTGCAATAGTGCATCCGAAAAGGGGTGGGAATGCAATTCCTTTATATAGACTTATGCAAATCAAAGTATACATGTAATTCATGAGGTCAGTGGTACTCATGTAATGAAGATGAGACTACAAAGCCAATTGTGTTATTAAAAATGTAGAGGCTGTGTATTGTATTAGAATAGCCATTACTATTAATTTTATTTATAAGTGTAGCTCCCTTGATCTTGTTTTCTGGAGCATTTCTCAACTTTAATCTATCTATCTATCTATCTATCTATTCTCTATCTATCTCTCCCAAGAAGAGCGATCTGTTTAGCCTAGCTAATCCCACATTTTCTTATTGTATTCCCAGCCACTGTGCAATGGGAAATGAATGAAACAATTGAATAGTATCATCTATGCAACTAAGTAGCACTAATGTTTTTAATATATTAATATAAATAATTAGGTTTCACATTTTGAATGCACTAAAATGAACGGCTAGGTTATGGCCCAGTCTATTTATTTTAAAGCAGTTTGGCTAATTCAGTAAATCATGGTTTAATAAGCATGAGTTAACATACTGTAAACACGTGATTGCAATGTCTCTGAATTATGGTCACCGGGCAATGTTGCAGATAAAACATTCCCTTGGTTTTATTTATATTAATTAATTTGGGAAAACAACCATTGCCTAATTTTTTAATCAGAAAAAAATGAATTAACATTACAGTATTATACCTGTCTAAAAGTGGACAATCTTTTGGATATTGTTGGAGTCTAATACCCCTAATCTTTTAATCAATGCCAGCTGCACTCTTTATTCTATTTAAAACTGTACCAGAAAGAAGAGTATCTGCCACCTGATTTATTTCTCTGCCTCCTTGTTTTGTTTACTATCAAGGAGGCATAATACTACTATTAAAAAGATTACTTTTTATCCCTTTGTTGAATAATAATGATTATGCCCAAATTGTTTTTGGAGTGAATCTGTATTAATAATCTTAAAGTCATAGCTACACCATACACTTAGCATTTTAGTATTTACTCTTTCTCTGCAGGTAGTCATATGAGGCAAGATTAGTTGGGAAATTGTGATAGTATGTTAATGTCTAAAAAAAATAAATTAAAATTTAGACTGTCCCACAATTAATCATGCTTTCAGTTTAACATTTCATAGAAGTATTTTGAGGAAAAGTGATGTGGATAATTGTTTCCCATAGCATTTTTTTACAAATCTAATAAACTGTGAATCTCCTTCCAACATTCCAACAAGCCGGTCTGGCCTAGCATTAATTATTTGGGGTTTTAAATTGGTTTTAAATTTTATAATTTTAATTTTAAATCAACTACCTATTTAATTCTTTTTAATCTGTTTTTGTTTAATTTATTGTTTCTGTTTTAAATGGTTGTACACCGCCCCGAGTCCCTTCTTGGGAGAGGGGTGGTATATAAATTTAAATAAATAAATAAACATTAACCCTTTTCATCAAATTAGTTCCATAAAGATATTTCCCTAAATATAAAGGATATGTGACAATTTGTAAACTTTATTTATTAAATGTGATTAAAGCAATTGTTGGAAGAAATATCAATCTGGTTCAGTTCCAAGCAGGGAGAAAGGCACTGGCGACAAAATGGAGGCTGATTGGAAAGATGGTTTAATGATGGAGAACCACATGGCAGCTCTGGGCAGCTGACTACATGAAAGTTGAGTGCGTGTGGTTTTTATAACCTCTCTGGGCTCTGTATTTGAGCTTCCTGTTCCTGTGCTACAATATTTATTCTAGTGAATGCTGTCAGACTCCCATGGGGCCATGTAGGGAGTTATGTAGAGGTCATAGCTGGCTCCATAGGCAAAATACAAATCCAGTGTTTGAGCTAAGTTTGGTTGAAGTTTGATGGTGATGCAATATCCTTAGGGAATTCTGCAATGTAATGAGCTCTGCAGCTAAATGGTAGTGGGTTAATCCTATTATGTCTTAATCCCATCGCTCTGGAACTGAAGGTCTTTTGTTTTGTAGACAGCTGGCCCAATCTTTCTCAATGGGCACAAAATATCTGCTGGGGGGAGGGAGTTGGGGCTCTGAGTTTCTGTCTCTCTTAAGATTTTTCATTTCTCTTTTAGGGACAATATTTTATCCTGTCTTTTTTAATATTCCTCTTTTACTGACATCTTTTACTGTAAATTAGTTTTCCGGTATATTATATTGAGTATATTAGTTCTTCATGTATATCTCATCAACTAAATCCGGTTTTTTACCTGGTCTGTAATATGAATTAACGGAATTTGTAGCCAAAGCCAAACAGATAAAACTTTGGATGTTAAAAGAACGTAAGCTGAGAAATCCTAGCGGCGAAGAAGAGGCCGAATGAGAAAGGTGACAATGAATGAAAATCTCAAGGGGAGGAGATTCAGAGACCGGGGCGCCGGGCGAGGTGGGGCTAAGTGTTGCGTACGCAGTTGCCGACTTTTGTGAGGCAGTGGCGGCAGCGAATAGGGCGGCTGCTATGCGTGAAATGGGAAGGTGGCGATACTGGGAAATTGCGACGCCCTGAACAGCAGTAGCGACTTCGTATTCATGGAGATTTTTCCTCCTCCTTTTCTGTATTTCTCTGCCTTTCTTAAGGTGGTGGCGGTGGTGGCAGCGGCAGCAACAGCGGAAGTGACGGTCAGTGTGGGGTGCTTGTCGTTGGGGGAAGATGCCGACTGTGGCTGTTCTAGGCAAACCAGAAGGTAAACAACTGTGACAGGGAAGGGAGAGGCAGGGATTTTGGGAGGGGGATGAAGCAGGGCCCGGCAAAAGCCAGTGCCCGGACGATACCGCTGAAAGAGGCCTTTCTCACGAATGCGTTGACGAAGAGATGTCCTAGGTGCAACACCTCAGTTGCAATGTCCAGCTACTTCAGCATCACTGTGAGATTCTCCTCTATCGTTATGTCCCCCAAAGACCGCCCCTCTTCATAGGGTCAGCGGGAAGATCTGTGACTTCAGCGCTGCCGAGAGGTATGTGAAGCTGGGAGTGGGATGGTCACCCTCGTTACTCTCCCTGCTCCTCGCCCCTCCTCTGCCGTTTTTTTAGCGTTACTTGGATTGTACTTTCCTTTGGATCCTTCTCACATAAAGCTTTCCTACTTCTCACTCTCTTGTTACCATGTTTGGCCCAATATGAACGCTTAATAGGGCCTTTTTATTTTTCTCTGAATTTTTTATGTAGAAGGGGCAACTGTTTCATTTTAAGAAGACAGGAAATCTTCGCTGAAATTTCCAATAGAAAAAGGCTGGAAAGATTTTCTGTTTATAGATGCTACTGTCCCACGTTGGGAATTGGGTGGGGTTTGGGGTTTTTTTTGGCTACTTTTCTTGATAACTGAGAATATGGGTAATGTCTTTAGGAATAAACACAAAAAGCATCTTTTATATTCAAATATATTTTGTTGTTGTGGTACTTATTTTCTCTTTAATTCAGCAAAACAAAAAAGGTGGAAAAGAAGGTTAGAGTATGGGTTCATTCTGTGTATTAATGATGTTTATATCTAAAATAAGTTATCATTTTCTCTGTCTCTGTTAATTGTGAGTGAATCGAACTATTTAGCTTTAATTCAGTTTAGCTTCATCCTATCCCCTCCCAGCAATATTTGGAAAATGTTTCAAAAATTATTTTGGTGTGAATTACAGTATCTGACAATACTTTTAATCTAGTATTGACAGTCTTTAAACATGCATTCAAGTAATTGGCATTATCCTAATGAACTTTGAACTTTGATCTGGTGTAATAAACTATTTTTTTTCAAATAATTAAATGTGTTAGGGCACATATTTATGGAATAGTATGGATATTTTTTCCCATGATATTGCCGGTATGTCAGTGATTCCAATATGGAATACAGTATGCATACTTGCTTTCAGCCTTCTGTACAAGCAGTCCTTAATTTACAACCACAATTGGGACTAGAATTTCTGTTGTTAAGCAAGACAACTGAGTTGCACCCAATTTTACAACCTTTTTTTACTATTATTAAATGAATCACATGGTTGTTAACTTTGCTTTTGGAAGCTTACTGGGAAGATTGCAGATGGCAATCACATGTTCCTGGAATGCTGCAACTATTGTAAATACATGCTGGCTACCAAAAGCCCGAATTTTGATTACCTGATAGAATGCTATGACAGTCATAAATGCAAGGATCACTTGTAAGTCAATTTTCAGTGCTGTTGTAACTTCAAATGGTAGCTAAACAAATGGTTGTAGTCAAGAACTTCTTGTTCCGAAGTTGTGTCCAACCCATCGCGACCCCATGGACAACGTTCCTCCAAGCCTAGTCAAGGACTATCAGTACATAAATAATAAATTTCACAGCAGGCTATTTTACATTCATAATCAATTGGTTCTAGGCAAAAAAATTAAATGTGTAGGAAAAATAATTCATTGCAGTTGCTATATCATGTTAATTTTTATTTCTTTTTCCTCCCAATGTTTTTTTTTATTTTCCATTTTTTACATAACATCGTACATCATCAAATCATGCAGTCAGGTATACCTCCAAGTAACAATTATAGTTGACAAATATAGTAATAAAAATTACCATAGTATCATATAAGATCATGCCTTTCCATATCAAATTTATATACATCCAGCTTGTCTACGATCTCATACTATCTTATTTTTAAATTTAATTATAACTTTACTAGTTTTTACTTCTCGTTTCAATTATCTAGCCACTAATTTTTTAACATACAAATCCTTGCGTGAACAACGTGTTACTGGGTGTCCTCCATTTTTATACAAACAAGATCATGTTGATCACATTTAATACAATAGCTAACCTTTTCCAATTCCTAACATAATATACTTTTTATATCATAATCTTCCATTATTTAATTAATCAAAGTTTCATTTTATCCATATTTATACCAATCCCTATTTTCTATATATTCTTCCTTTTACTACAAATAAGATCTCAATCATCTCTTATTAGTTTCAACCATTTATAGAATTCTAATAACGATAATGAAGATACATATACTTTTGTCACATTATAATCATCTTTCCATTACTTATATAGCATTGTTAATCATATGCATTACATTTCATATATTATAAAAGTCTAATAAGGTTCATGTTCATATTACAGTCTTATTTAAAATATGTGTTTATTACATCCCTTCTATCTAATCTCCCTTTTTAAACATCTAATTGTGCTGCTCCTGCCTTTTTATTCATTGTCCCTTGTCCTCATTAATGTTTTAATAATATTTTCTTTAGCATGATTCTTATTCTCCTCTCTCTGATCTGTGTTTCTGTCTCCACCGTTTGTTTATTTTCCCTAATATCTATTCTTGTCTCTATCTCCTTTCGAAACACCATTGCCTGATTCTTCAGTTTTACTTTCTTTTTTAATTCTCCAGTTGTTCTCTCGCCTCATCCTATTTCATCTATCATTACTTTTAATATTGTCCTTCTTAAATCCTCTTGGGCTCCTGGTTGAATCACTGCTTTTGTTTCTATATCTGTTTTTTAATTTGTCTCCTCTTCCTGTGCATCTTGTCTGATCATCTCTTTATGTAGTACAGTTTCTGTTTTTTCTCTGTAGTCTACAATCTGTTCTCCAAGTCTTTACCTCAACTTTTCCACCATTCTCTTATCTCTTGAATTAATGATGCCATCTCCTCCCAATTCTTTATTTCTTTTTGAAACATCTCATTGAAATTTATTGCATCCATCTTTTATCCAGTGGTCCAACAACTATATATTCAATTATTAAATCAGGTCTCAAAGAGTTAAAAAATCTCTTTGATCCAGGGTAGATTTTTCTTTTTTTTTCTTTTTAAGTTTCAGATGTAATGTGCTTCTTTACAACAGCAGGGGCACTGTTGAATCCAGTTTCCAGTATTTAATAGTTCTCTTTCATTTTTAATATCGTTTAATACTTTAGCGCTTCTAAAGTATTAATTTTTGAAGTCCATAATTCCGGCACCAAGTACCTGTCCAAAACAACATTCTTCCAATTGTAAATCCAAATTTCTGTATTTTTAATAAATTGGTGCTTTCCCTTTTAAATTTCTCCATTCTGTTTAGACTCCTTTTTTTTTCTTCTCTCTCTCCCACTGTTAGTTCGCTGCCTCTTCCAAAATAGTTGGAGACATTTTTTTTAATAGTCTTTTGGGGGTTGACATTAAAATAGCAAAGATTCTTCTCACCCAGCCCCAAACATTGCTCACACTCTCCGCTCATGCGCTGCACTTAAATGGTCTCATTGGCTGTCCCAGCTTCAAGCAGACATTTTGGCTGCCTCTTCGTCCTGCCATGGTATAGAGGGAATTATGCCCTGGGGGTCACCAGGAGAGTCGCGTACTCTCCCTGACCTCACTGGGCGCCCCTCCTTGGCTTTGCCACCCTTCCAAGGTGGCTTTCAGCTCCCTAGGGAGCCCACAACTGGGGGAAGACTAGGGCAGAAGTGGAACACTCCACTTTCTGCTTCTAGAGGTGCTGTGATGGAATGTTAATTTTTATTTCTAATGATAAATAAGATTTATTATTATTCCTAAACATAAATATTTTGTTGTATGCTATTATGATCCTTGCTGATTAGTAGAACATGTTTACATTTTGCCATGCAGAGTATTGGAAACTGGAATCCATACTTTTGGAGAATGTTCAGGTTGGCGAAGGCAGTATTGGCATCTGGAAATCTGCATGGTCTTAATTTTCCTTTTTAACCACAGGGTGGTAGATATATCTATATGTTACTGATTTCAGAAAATTAGCATGTTATATCACTAGAAACTAGGCAAAATCTGGAATAAGTATGAAAACAGAAATGTGGATAGGTGTCATAGTTTTAAATTCATATTCTGTATTTGTAGAAAAAATGGATAGCTAGCTTGTTATAGCAGTTGAAATGTGATTAAAATACTTGAAAAATATGTGTAGTTGAGAAATTTTTGAGAAATTTGATATACCTGAATGGATGGATATATGACTGTTGAATTAGCATTAACATTAGCATTAGATCCTCCCGTGCAATATAGCATATCAGGTAACAAGGGATCTTCATATTTTCAGTTTGGGGCGAGTACTTCAACATCTTGACATGTGACATTTAAAGTCTTTAATTCTTCTATAAACATTCTTCGCTATGTATTTTGAGGGTATCTAGATGTTTGGCATTGGGCAAGTCCATTTCATTGCCATCTTGGGGATGTGGTTTTTCTTCATATGGAGAATATGACCTGCAAGTTGGAGTTTTCTGCATGTGACAGTGTTATATTTGCAGGAGACACTCTTTGGGATCACTTCTTTGTTAGTAACATGGTCAAAATAGCTAAACTTTAGGATTCAGTTAAGGCATCATTTTGGAAGACATTGAGTCTCTTAATACTCGCTGACACCTTCCAGGTCTCACTGGCATAAATGATTGTCAGGATCACTATAGAAGCAAGCAAACGGAATTTAATTTTCAGTGATATAGATGAGTTAGAAATTATTGGAAAATTCTATTCAGAGCTGTACAAAGATCAAGATCACTCAAAAGTTAACAACATCCACAAAAGAGGAAATGCCAGATATCTAGTGGAGTAAGTATCACATGCCATAAAATCAATGAAAAATGGCAACGTTTCAGGTAATGATTGTGTTATGGTTGAAATGTTGAAAGCTGGTGATCACAATTTATACAAGATATTAGAAAAATTATACTTGAGATGCCTCAAAGAAGAAAAATATCCAATACAGAAAAATGCTGGATTCACAACAAAGGGGCCCAAGATGATTTAAATAACTATCGCCCAATAAGCCTTCTTTTAGTCATCTACAAAGTTTTCACCAAGATAATAGCAAAAAGAATATTGAGAACATTAAATAATGTGCAGCCAAAAGAGCAGACAGGGTTCAGAAGTGGCTATAGCACAATGGATCACATACAGGTTATTCAGCAAGTCACAATGAGTACACCATGCCTCTGTGCATATCTTTCATTGACTACAAAAAGACATTTGACTTAGTATTCCAGCAAGCAATAATTAGTGCATTGCTGAACCAAGGCTTAGACATTGCTTACATAAACTTACTATAATCAATATATGAAAATCAAATCAAATCAATTTTATTCATCACATACATAATCATACATGGTATGAAATGCAGTGAAAAAACAATGGTGACAATTTGCCTTAATGATCTTAAAGTGGAAATCAACATAGAACGAGTTATATGACAAGGCAATACAGTATCACCTATCCTTTTCTCAGCCTACCTTGAAGAAGTATTTCGGAAATTAGACTATGCAAAAAAAAAAGATGGAATAAAAATCAATGGTGCCTATTTAAAGTCACTTAAGATTTGCAGATGATGATGTTCTTGTCTCACAAGGCCCAGAAGAGCTGCAAAAGACACATATACAAGAGCTGCACAAAGCAGAACCATTTGGCTTAAAAATAAACCTGAAAAAAAGCCATGTTATGTTTAATAAATTCACCAAAGAAAGAAACAGTTTTATAGCTGGAGAAGAATTAGATATGGTAGATCTCTACATATACCATGGCCAACAGATCTCAATGGTAGGTGCTACAATAAAGGAAGTTGAAGGCCTGTTAAATGTGGTTGGCAGGCATTCAGCAAGCTAAGCCTAATTTTCAAGAATAACCTCCCATGCCTGAAGAGAAGAGTTTTCGATCAGTGTGTGCTATCTGCTCCAACATATGCAGGTGAAAGATTGATACAAAAGGTACGAGTGATGCAAAGAGCCATGGAAAGATACATATTCAGCATTACAAGAGAAGATAGAGAAAGTGGCACATGGATTTGAGAACAAACAAAAGTATACGATATCATCAAGAGAGTAAAAACAATTGAAATGGAAATGTGCTGGTCACATAGCAAGAAGAACAGATGGCAGGTGGATCAAGGCAGTCACATAATAGATCCCATTTGCTAATAAGAAGCAACCATGAAAGAGATCTAAAACAAGATGGATCAATGACATCAATTGTGGGTCCAATTGGCAAAGAAAACTCAAAATAGTATTGGTTGGAAACACGTGGAAAACCTTGAATCCTTTATACAGACAAAAGCTACAAAATGTGTTTATATGCTTATTATAGATTTTTTTAAAAATGCTTATTTTATAATAAATTGGATGGGAAATAGCATTCATCTTAGACTTTTGGCCTCAAGATAAAATATGACTGATCAAGAACTTGTTTCAAATGACTATTGTTCTCTGTGGTGGAACATTCAGGAAATGTAAGGTTCTGTTTGGTGAGAGACTAACCCAATCAAATATTCTGCTATAACACTTCAAATGGAGCTGGTTCAGATGGGACCCCTATATATTATAAAGCCTAGTTTCCTTCATCACTAGCTATGCTACTGTGTTTCATAGGAGTTGCTGGTTTCTATCTTTGATTTACAAAATGGATTGTGTACCTATATGAAGATTCTCAATAGCAACTACTTCCAGAGCTTCTTAAGGTAATGTAAAAAAAAACCCTGAAGGATTGACTATATTGCAATTTTTAATCTAGATATTACTTTTGTATAGTGGCTGACACAGGATAGAATCTTTGTGTGTGTGTCCTCCACGTCATTCTCTTATTTAAATGTTGGTAACTTAACTCAAGCAGGCCTGCCCAATATGTCAATAGTGATCTACTAGTCGATGCCCTACTGCTTACCTTTGGATCGTTGGAGCCAGGCCTCGCACACCACAGCCCATTTCTTCTGCAGCCAGCAAGCCTTTCCTGAAGACTTCTGTAGCCGATAACAGAGCTCCAAATCGAACTGGAGCTCTGTTATCATCTACAGAGGCCTTCAGGAAAGCCTTGCTGGTCTACGTTTTGTATTTTGTATCATTTTATAAGTAGCTCACAAGCCAAAAAAGTGTGGGTACCCCTGCTTTAAAGGAATGTTCTATATCCTGTCTTGACTACTTAGGGTGGAAAAACGTAAAATACATACTGGAACTGCATTTGGGATATTTGTTTCAACTCTTCACAGTCTTCATAGAGTCTAAAAAATTTAAAAACTTTCTATGATAAAATGGACATAGTAAGAATTAAGTAAACAATATATGAACTTAGGAATCATGGTTCTCTTTTTAAAAATTGTAATAAATCAAACAAAATGATTTTAGTGTAATTTAGAAATATGCTGTTGGATAAAACAATTTAATGATTATCATGAAAACATGCATGGCAATATTTATTAATAGTTTGGTACTGTAAGATCTAAATTATAACATTTTATACCAATTAATATCATTGTTTTACACTATCTTCCAAAGGATCAAGAGAGAGAGTACTGAGCAGACCTCTAGGGCCAAAATGTTTCATAGTATAGGTCCATGTTCCTTTAATGTCTCACGGGATTGGAAGTTTAAATATCCCTTCTTCGTATGAACCCATGGGCTGGGAAAATTATATTCTGAGGGAAACAGCCTGTGAAGTATCCTAAAGGCAAACTTTACAGGGTTTTGCAGGTCAAAACCAGCATTTTGAATTTTACTGGAAGGCTAACTTTAGTCTATTAGAAAATTGATTACTAAAAAATGCTCACATAATACCTCTAGCCCAGACATGGGCAAACTACGGCCCGCGGGACACACCCGGCCCATTGGGCTTTTTAATCCGGCCCGCCGAACTAGTTC
>JAEANM010024206.1:0-11200 GCA_017656035.1 Myanophis thanlyinensis
ATTAGATGCAATCAATGTTATAGTCCTGAATATTCTTGTGCCATCAATCTTATAGTCTGTATGTTCTTGTGGAATGTCCTTGTTGCCTGGAAGTCTTCGGCCCTCCCGGCAGCCTGATGTTTTTTTCGGCTACCTGGGAGGCCTCCGCTTCACTAGAAAAGTCCTCGGGCCTTCCCGGCAGCCTCCGATGTTTCCTTCGATGTTTTTCTGGCTGCCTGGGAGGCCTCGGCTGCTCTGAGAAATTCTCAAAGAGAAATTGAGCTAGAATCTGGCATTCAATTGTGAATTTTGTGATTTTTTTTATAGCTATGTACTGTGGAGGCAAATCCAATTTTGATTACAATATGAAAAGGATGTTGAAACTGGAAAATGGGCAGACAAGAGCAACAAAGATGATTAAGGAACTGGAGGCTAAAACATTCGAAGGATGGTTGCAGGGATTTAGTTTAGAGAAAAGAAAGGATTACTAGGCATGTGACATGATAGTGTTCCAATATTTGAAAAATTTCCACGAAGAAGAGAGTGTCAACCTATTCCGCAAAGGAACTGAAAGCAGAACAAGAAACAATGGATGGAAACTAATCAAGGAGAGGCTTTTAAAAAGAGACCAGCTAGCCACTGGTCTGAAATGGTATAGGATCTCCTGTTTAAGTAGGGGGGTGGACTAGAAGACCTTCAAGGTCCCTTCCAACTCTGTTGTTCTATTCCTTCACCTTTTCCTTTATAGTGTGAGTGCAGGGCATAATTGGGGGAATGTTTGATTTTTAAACATCACATCACACACACCACTCCACTATGTAAATTGCTTACTGATATATTATCACAGATGTTCTTGATAGTGACTCTTATTTGGTGAAATGTTGCATTTGGGAATATTTTCTCCAAACCTTTATTTTTGTGTAGTACAATGGGATAATTAAAACTCTATTTCTTCCAACATAACTGCTTTTTTCCCCAGGAGTCTAGTAAATCAGGGCTTAAAGCAGATGCTCATGTTTTTGTTGTTGTTGTTTTAGTCACACCTATTATCCTACTGAATATTAAACAAAATGACAGCTTACTACAAAACTTAGCTTACGGACACTTAACCAGGAACTACAAGCACACTCAGGACCACAACAAGAACCATGTCTGTCCCACCTTCCCAACTATCCTTAACTATTTTTCTAACCCCAACCCTCCCTTCCTACCCTAACTTACCCGCGGTTGCGTAAGCATTTCACTGCATATCGTACCATGTATGACTGTGTATGTGACCAATAAATTTGAAATTGAATTGATTCACTGATTCATTGATTTCATCCGGATAAAAAGCTTTATTGCAAGTTAGAGTGACGCCATACAAAACAGTTCTACAGTACTTCTCAACAGCAAGACAGTACAAATAATTTAAATTTAAGTTTTATCTTTCCAAAAATTAATGGGTTCTTTTAGTGCATTTGATGGCCTTACAATGTGATTATTATATGATATGTGTTATTTTTGCCTGAAAACAAATGGTTTCTATCTAAGCCCTTACAGATGAAAATTTAGTGAGTGAAGAATGATGAATAGAATAGAATAGAATAGAATAGAATTCTTTATTGGCCAAGTGTGATTGGATACACAAGCAATTTGTCTTTGGTGCATAGGCTCTCAGTGTACAACAAAGGAAACGGTACATTCATCAAGAATCACAAGATACAACACTTAGTGATAATCATAGGGTACTAAATAAGTAATCAAATCATACTAGGAAAAATATACAATATAATCGTAAAAAAAGGAAAATAAGTAATTATATATCATAGACATATCATAAAGTAATCTGTAAAAATCTTGAAATCTATGTGGCAATTGTTAAACTTTTCAACAACAAATCGTTCCAGGTTATTTAATATTTTTAATTAATTTATTACCAAATGCTACAAATGCTGGAGACATTCTTGAGTATTTCAAATGAGCATTCCATGAAATCTGATAACCAGTCCAATCAATTCTGGCCTGGATGGTATAAATAATAAGTCTACAGCTGGTTTGAAAATGGCACTTAATTCATAAAACTTAAAGGATATATTGGAGAAGTGCACAAGAGTTCGAGCCTGGGCTGACTTTGCTTCATGTGTGAATATCCTTTACATGTAGAATCAATCAAAAGTATATAACCAGACAGCCCTGAGCTGCAGATGATCTACAGAAGTACTTTGTTAGAGTCTTCCAGATTTACTGACAAATTGTATTTTTTATGTGATTAAATAGAAGTACTGAACATTAAAGAGTAGTGTTAACTTTATTTAAGTAAGCTATACACATAGACTAAATAAAATTTAGTCTTATCTGATTTTATAAGAGTGCTACTAAGACTTTGAAACAGTAGTGCATTGTAGGCGAACTTGAAGTCAGTTAACTGTTAGTAGTGACAGTTTTATTCTCTCTGCCCCCATCCCTCAAATTCCACTTCAGGTCTGTCTAACAACACCATATAGAATTTTGAGAAACATCATGGAAGAAGATTATATAAACATATTGAGTATTCTTGAAGAACTGTCTTCGGATGACATGAGCAAATTGGGAGCAATACTGCAAGGAAAAAAAATAGAAAAAGACTGTAAAATCAGCACAAGGAAGCTAGAGAATCTTGATGCAAAGACTGCAACAAAGCTATTTATAACCTATTTTGAAAACCCTCTAAACGCACTTAAGTGTTGTCTGGATGATATTCCCAGAAAAGATCTTACTCGAAAGATTGCTAAAATTGAAGCTGGTAAGTTGAGTGATGTTTGTGTATTTCCAAATGAGAATAACCCACATTAATTTATTTATTTAATTTTTACACTTTCTGATTCTTTAGCGGTTCTATGCACTGCACAGATCCAAACATACAGAATCATAAAACAGTGCCATGTATAGTGATAAAAAGATAATGAACAAAAGGTGGCCCAAAATACACAACAACTAAGGCAAACCCACATTATCTAGAAAAGGCCTGGGCCTGGGTGAAGAGCCAGGTCTTCAAATGCAGCATCCTACAGCTGTCCATATTTTGGGGGACTTCATTCCAGAGAGCAGATATTAAAGCAGACCAAGTGCAGTTCTGGGATATTGTTAGAGTATGCTTAACTGAAGAAACCCAGTATGCACCAATCCTACCAGATCAAACTGGCTCAGTAGATAAGAGGATTCCACAAATAACTTACTCTGCCTTGCAGGCCTCAGAAGGTAACAGTCAGCACCTTGAATCGCATTCAGAGGCAAATGCAACAAGTGCTCCACAAGCTGCAACCAGTGCAGAAATATTAAATGAGTGTAGTGAGGCACACCCATCCCTACTTTCAGCTCTGCGTTCTGGACTAGTCAAACCTTCCAGATGGCCTTCAAGGGAAGCCCTATGTAGAGTGTATTGTAGTAGTTAAGTCACAAGGTGGCCGAGACATGAGTGACTGTCTAAATGGCCTCCCAATTTAAGAAAGGTTGCTACTAGCACACCAGATGACACTCTGCATAGGCCTTTCTGTTCACCACTACTATCTACTGATTGAGTAGGAATTATGAATCCAGGATATTCTCCAGGCTGCACACCATTCTTGAATGGAATAATGTTATCCCATTAAAGATTAAAGATGGAACATTTCTATATCTGGATGGCCCAGATACCCATAGTTGCATATTAAGTCAGAAGCAATTCCTCCCTGCACAGCCGCCAGGCCCTTGGACAGAACTTTGACAACCTCACTTGACTGGCCCAAGGCTGAAAGATACAATTGGATGTCACCCATCTACTGATGATATTCAGCTCCAAACCCAACAAATGATCTCACCCAACTATTTTGTGTAACTGATGAATAGAAGGGAAAGAGGGTAGAACTAAGGTATCCTACAAAAGAGGAGCCTAGGAAGCAATCTCTCTCAACCCTCCAATCAACAATTGAACTAGCCCAAAGAAAAGAAGAAAAACATACAAAATGGTGACCTCTATCCTCAGCCCATGTTTTCCTTAGTTCAGAAAAATAACATGACTAGCAACAATTAGGTCTCAGCTGAATTGCCTCCAATGCTTGGGAAAACCCAAAGGAGTGTGACATCAATAAGTCCATCCTTGGCAGTCCATATCTCAATCCAGTCATGTGGAAGGAAGCCTCTGAAAGTTTGCAGCAATTCACAGTTGATAACAGGCATTCTTCTTCCTTTGTGCCCCCCCCCCCCAGAAGGGATACATACTGTACATGCACATCCTTGCCAAGCCCAACTAGTATGACATGGAGGGCAGCTTTGTTACAAATAAAATCAGCAGCCTAGGCCCAGGGCCATTGAGGATCCAATAGCTATGCACTGAGAATGGAAACTTTCAATAGCAGGCCCCCAGCTTCTTAGTGAGATGAATGGAAAATGCAGTTTAGAAAAAGCATATAGATTTGTAGTGTTGTTTCTTACTATGTAAGTGATCAGATAAGAGAATTGTTTTCATGGGTTCTTCATCTATTTAATGTCCATGCTCTATTTTTCAGCCAGGAAGACTTAGAGTAATTTATAGAATAATGAAAAGACTCTATTTCCACAATCATAAGGACTTTGTGGTCATCTGTAGGGGCCTTTCCACAAATAAGCGGTCAGGGCAGCAGCTGCAATACTGAAGGCATATTTCTTTAACCTTGGTCCAGTGAAGGCCTAGTCAGGGAAGGTGAGGCACTTTCATATTAACTTACAAAGGAGTCTGAGTAAAGTGCATTATTATTTAAACAGAAACTTTTTGCAACATATAAATGGAAGCATGGCAGCAAAAATAAACCACAGATGAGAATCAGTTTTGTTACTTGCTAGAAAGAACTGAAGGCAGAGACTGCTTAGAGGAAGTTTGATGACAGGATGAGGTCTGAAAACAATTCTCTTGCAAGGGGGCCATTACTTAAGAGGTAATTTAACTGACTTTAGCTTACAGGGCAGGGGTCCAGAGGTGAACAAAAATTCATCATTAAT
Source organism: Myanophis thanlyinensis (assembly GCA_017656035.1). Lineage (NCBI taxonomy): Eukaryota > Metazoa > Chordata > Lepidosauria > Squamata > Homalopsidae > Myanophis > Myanophis thanlyinensis. The sequence continues at coordinate 4,954 of JAEANM010024206.1, forward strand.
ATACTAAAAACTCAATCCTTCTATTTAAATGAGCAACTTAGAAATCATGCTAAACATACTAAGAGTATTTTGGAGCATATGTGATTGCATGCACAATCAGCATGCCCGGGACATGTTAGATGACCAACAAGTGAGACTGTAACTCTGTGCTTTTCTGTTTGAATTCCACTTCACTCCACTTATTGCAGGATAAATGAACAAAAAGATAGTTTGTGTCCAGCAGTGCCAATAAATCAGAAAAGGTTATACAATTAAGGAAGGGTCAATAGGAACCTTTGGTATCCCTGATGTCTGTAGCTAAGGGCTCAAGGGCTGAATATTGCCAAGGACTACAAGTTACATGATTCCATTTAATGAAGATAATGTAGATACTGAAAGGCAGATTGATATAATGATTAATGGCATAAGGACATCAGGAGAACATGAACCTTAAGCAAAAGGCCAGCTGGGTGTCTTTGGACTCATTCTAGGAACAAGGAAATGACAAACAACCTGAAAACCTGCATGGACTTCACAAAGCAGCAACAAAACAGCTGACCATTCCAACTAACTTTACACTATTTATCTCTCAAAATATGAGATGTAATAATTCAAAAAATTGCATGACATTTTGGAACAATTTATTTAATCAATAAATGCTCATGGCAATTTGTATTCATAAGAGACGTTAAAACAAACATAATTTTGATGTCTCAGTTTTAATATAGACAAATAAAAATAAATAGCAATGTATAACATAATTAACATTTTTACTCCAGCTACTTTGTACAATTCCAAATACTTATTTTTTTATGCATCAGTCAAAGGCATTGAAGCATTAGCACATGTGAATGATTATTGAACAACTACACAGCACAAAAATTTATGAATGTTTGGCAGACATTAATTTTAACAAAATTAGAAAGTGAAGATGTAAAACAAAGGTATTGGTTAAGAGAATTAGTTTTAACTATTTGAAGAGAATTCTATTAAATTCCCAAACAAACAAGACATTATTTTGCTTTCTATCTTTATGGATATTTTTCAGCTTTGTAAATAGTCACTGATCTATATAATATAATAATATAATTTTTTGTATATACAAAATTTCCCCAAAAGTGCTTTCCAAAAGACAACTGACTTTCTTGGTTTGTTTTTCTTTGAAAACATTTTGCTTCTCACCCAAGAAGTTTCTTCAGTTCTATAGAATTGAAGGAACTTCTTAGATGAGAAGCAAAATGTTTTCAAAGGGAAAAAAAAACAAAGGCCAGTTGTCTTTTGGAAAAGCACTTTTGGGGCAACCATGACCTGGATAATCGAGATGTAACATTTAGTTATATCCAGTGTTATTTGTTTTATATTTCATATTAATTAAAATATTTATATTGAAGCATTATACTTTGTTGTGAAACACAGACAAGAAGAATCAAGGTGAAGCTCAAAATAATGAGAAGTTTGCATTACTAAAATCCTACCCAATAAGCAGTGACCGGCCACCATATACTGGTATGTAATTGTTAATTCAAAATGGCCAATGAATCTTTTTGGCTTAATGTTATTTTGGGTAATTCTAGAGCTTTGTTTCCACATGTTGATTAGATTCCATATGTTGACATGATAATGTGCCATGGCTTTTGTTTCCTTAAAATTATCTCAATGTTACTAAATTATAGCTTCATAGCTAAGCAAATGAAGATGGCTTACCAACATTTACTATAAAATATGTCCAGAGGGGTAAGTATTACAAATGAAGTGAAGCTATACATATTTTTGAAATTTTTAAAATATCTGAGATTTAGGGGCATCTTATTTTTGCTTTAAAATTATTGTTTTGCTGACACATTGAACAATTTTCATTGTGGACCTATCAGACAATTAGAAGCGATGGTGGTTCATAAATTTGTTTGTATTTAAAACTTTATTTAAAACATAATTTCCTTATATTTCCTTGTATCAATAATTCACTGAAATTCCAATGGTAATGGTATTGAATTCTACAAATTAATAGGTTTTCAATTAATTAGATTATCCTATATAGAAATTTTGCTTATTGTGCATAGATCATCTTACACATACCTTTATTAATCAGTGATCCTTCCAGTTTGATTTTTGATCCTATCTCACTCTCTTCCAAACATTTTTAACATTTTAATTATACTAGTAACAGTATGTGTAAAATGCAAGGTTAATAATATAACAGAATTATTCAATAAAATTTATTTAGAATTGGCACAGAGAAAGATCTATATTTGTTCAGTTGTTAGAGCTGATTGAAACCATTGCTGTGTATATATCTCCAGATCATGAAAATCAAATTTATTTCAAACAAACATTTATTTCAAACATTTCTATACCACCCCCCTCCCTAGGGACTCGGGGCGGTATAATAAATGCAAATATGTGTATATTATATTATTCCTTCATGTTAGTATATAAAATCATTCATACCAATTATTTTATAATAGGTTATAATTCTTATAACGTCCAGCTGGTATGACTAATTTGGAAATATAGGTAAAACTTTACTAATGGAGAATAAAAATACCTTCAATTAATTAGTAGCATTATTTTAAACAATAATATTAAAAATTAAACCAGCAGCTTAAACCAGCTGAAAAACTTTGGCTAGAGGATCTTAACCGCACAATTCGTTTAAATAGTAAAAAATTGAATTATTTTTTAAAAATATACAGTAAATTTACAATAAATTTCCATCCTTCCTATGGTTTAGGGCATATGATACTTTTCCTGTTTCTACCTGTAGTGAAATAGCATTTTATGTTTTCTCTTAATGTAAATAAAGGGTTAATTGATCACTTTTCAGAAGCCTTACAATCAAAAGTACCTGGGAAGAAAGATGTAGGATAAGTTGATAGGTACAGAAAAAAAGGGGAAAACCCAAAGAAAAAAAGATTTATACAGACAAACGCACACAAAAATATACATTTATACACTATAAAACAAACGTAAAAAGATATTCTGATACCAATTGCTAATCAAATATTAATAAGCATGGAAAATAGATGTGTTATGCACCTCTTTAAATAGAAACAAACTATATTTTCTGTTCATGCAGTGTTGCTGTTGATTATTAAATAAATAATTTTAATAATAATTATAGCTATTATCAATCTGCCACTGAATACATGAAATAAACCCTGATTTTCAACACATTATCCCATCTGTAAGGCTTGATTTTCATGACTAGAATTCCATAGCAACAGTTTAAAGCTGTCATTCATTCATGTTTTCCCCACCTGTAGGTAAATACACACTTTTTGATCTGCAAGACTATGCAACAAAGAATCAAGACCAATTAATAATGTACCTAGAAAAGATCCTGAAACCTGATGAATTTAATGAACTGAAAAAAGAGCTGATGTGTAGGGTGCTGAATAAGTGTTTTTTATTTACTGCTCAGAAATATTATGAATTGTTTAGAAATGGTGATCTGAAATTTTTTTTAAAAAATAATGGTAAATCAAAAAAAATACCTACAATACTTCTTAACGTTCTGTTCTCTAAGAAAAAAAACAACCGTAAAAGAAAGGCCGAGAAACAAATGCAAAGACAAGGCAATATTAATTTGCAAAAAAAGCAATTGGTTAGTATTGATGATGATGGTGCTGATGATGATAATGTGCCAGATAAAGTTACAGTTGGAATTGAAAATGAAAAAATAATCCCAATTCACCCAACTGAACATAAACCCAGTAATGAAGATAGTAATGTGATTGATAATAATGAGATAGGTAATGAAGGTAGAAATGTGATAGATAATGAGATAGGTAATGAAGATAGAAATGTGATAGATAATAATGAGATAGGTAATGAAGATAGAAATGTGATAGATAATAATGAGATAGGTAATGAAGATAGAAATATGATAGATAATAATGAGATAGGTAATGAAGATAGAAATGTGACAGAAGATCTTTGTCTGGATGAAGATTCAAAAAAGGTCTTTAAGAACTGGTATGAAGAAAAACAAAAGGAATACACAGAAAAAATCTCTTTAAATTACATTTCAATTCATGAGCACCAAGCATACCACTGCTTCATAGTTCAGGATGTATTACAGTTCAAATTGCCAGAAAGCCCATATATTCATATTCTAGCCATTCAGGATCCATTAAGAGATTTTACTAGTTCAGGAAATCTGAAAAAGGAGGTGGAATTTGCATTGCAATTTAACATGGCTGTTCTAGATGTTCAATTTTCCGAAGTTATCTCCAATAATGAATTTAATTGTAAGAGAAAAGTTGATGGTACCTTTGCTGAATCTGAAAATTATTTAAAAAAGATGGTGTTTGAAATTGTATTGCCTGTTCTAGCACTGTATAAGTGGGTAAACTTAAATGCTTTTGAGAATGCTGTATATCCTAATAAAGAAAGTGAAAGTGAAGTTACAAGTGTAGCTTCAGTATTCCACTGAAAATGTCCATTCACTGCTTGATTAAATTCCAAATGGTAACTTGTGATTGAATGCTTGGCTGAGTGAAAATTCATGTTTCTTTGTCCCCCTCCCCCACTCCCAATTTTTTTAGCTTCAAAAGGCATATGTAAAAGCAGCAGCTATTTTGATTTCTCTCTGCTAAGATAGGAAGTTCTGATCTCATGGATTACAACCCCCTTTTTTATACATAATATTCTAAAAGTAGATTTGTGAAGAAAAAAGCCAGTAACCCTATTCAAATTTTTTGTGTAAAGAAATAGGCAATCAAGATAACATTTCCTTTACATATAGAAATGAAATGACTGTTGGGAAGTAAAAATATATATATATATATATTGAAATATTAAATTTTTCATTACAAAACCTTCCTTTCTGCTTTTTCTTGATAAACAGGAATGTGGATATTTCATGTACTTTTAAAGAATAACACGTGAACCACTTCTAAAAAATCTGTTTGCAACACCTGTATTTATAACATTTTAAAAATTGGAAACTATACTTATTAAACTATGCAACAATTTTATCTTTTTTAAAACACTGTATGCTCTTTGTACTATCTATATATGTGCTATCTTAAATCATTTTAATTGTTTTTCTTTCCCTATCAATAAAATATTAAAAAAACAAGATTACATTGCCTAGTTGATATGTATGTATAATAGAAGAAGAATCATCAGGGTTATAAATTCAAGGGTTAGAAGAAAAGGGAATATTTGACATCTATGAAGTTTTTTTATTCATAAGCAATAAAGAATATTGCCAACTGGTAATATCAATGAACACACTTATAGAGAGGGATTGATACACAGCTTTGCTCTCACTCATCTAATTTCTATCTCATTTATCTCCACTTGCTACACAGTTAGGCCCAGAATTTCCATTGCTAAGCAAAGCAATTGTTAAGTGAGTCAATGTTATGACCTTTTTTGCCAGAATTATTAAATGAATCATTGCAGTTGTTGTGTATCATGATCATTAAGCAAATCCAGCTGTTCCCATTGACTTTGCTTGTCAAAAACCAGCTGGAAAGGTTGCAAAAAAAATCATATGACCTCAGGATGCAGCAACCACTATAAATACATACTGATTGCCAAGCTTCCAAATTTTGATCACATAACTGGGATGTTGTGATAGTCATAAATGCAAAGATTGGTTGGAAGTCACTTTTTTCAATGCCACTGTAATTATGAACAGTCACCTGTTTTTAGATGGCTGTACACAGCCCTGAGTGTAGAAATCCTGTTATTAAATTAAATTAAATTAAACAAATAGTTGTAAATTGAAGATAGTCTATACTTGCATAGTCAACAGAAAATGTATACAGGGTTTAGAGCACCCTACTTCAACAGTTGCTCTACCAGAGATTTATTCTCTATATTTACCAGTAAAAAAAATCAAGATGCTGATTGCTATGGAGGTTGTTCTCTCTAATACTGGGGTCCTCAAACTATGGCCCGTGGGATGCATGCGGCCCGCGGAGCACATTTACCCGGCCCGTGATGTCCAAGCCATTCCCCTCTTTCCCCCCCTCTCCTCCAGCCTGTCCACTCTGCTTGGGGGTGGGTGGATAGAGTGCATGCTTGTGCTGGAAAGTGGCGGGATTGCCAGCGCAAGCATGCGCTCTGTCCGCCCTGGCCTGAGGAGGAGGAGGCCGGACGCATTCCTTTTCCTCCTTCCAGCCTTCCGAGCCCTTCCCGCCCTGCAACCACAGCCCCCCTCGGGCTCTGTCCGGACCGGGTGGCCAAGGATACTGTTGGGGCGGTGGGGCCTGCAGAGCCCTGATGCCGGCGGGGTGAGGCTGAGGCGGCACCG
>JAEANM010024207.1:0-11200 GCA_017656035.1 Myanophis thanlyinensis
TCTCTGAGTGTGTGTGTGCGTGTGTGTGTATACTCAAAAGAATAGTGATGGATGGGGTTAAAGAGAAACTATTAATAAGCTCTGTGGGGAGCTTTTAACTGTGTAGCCTAATGGCCTGCTGTTTGACAGGAGGAAAGTTTTCGCTTTAATAGCAGATGTATTAGTATTTTTCCTTTGATACACATCTCTTATTAATGTTAACAGAACGTGCATGTTCTAGCATAACCTGAGATCTTGGGTTTGCAGAGTTTAGCATGATTCTAAACCTTTTTTTTTTAAAAGTAAGCTGTGTAAAATTTACTCTCAGAGGATTTTTAGCTAAGCATAAGGCAAGCTCCTGTAAGATTTCATTTATCTAGGCTGAAGATAAGGGCTTGAATCATTTCTCCACAGCATCATTAAGCCATGAATGCAGTCAGTTAACAACAGACCCGTAAATTAGAGAGGCATGATGTATGGTGGTTTGGTTTTATGTTTTGCATATTCTGATTGGGGGTTGTCATCTTATTACTGGGATTCTTCAGTTAATGTAGCTTCAAACAATCCTTTCTATTAAAGTTGCAAAATTAATCTGCTAAATCAATGAGACGGACGACATCTTGATGCTATTTCCCAAAGTGTAACATGCAAAAACAAAACAGGACAAGACACTAAGCTGGCAGAAATAGCCAACACCCCAGGAGACAAGCTCAAGATCCAAAAAGATCTTGACCAGACTTGAACACCTGGCCCTATCTAACAAAATGGAATTCAATGTAGATAAAAGTAAGGTTTTTACACTTAGACAACAAAAAACAACTGTATAGGTATAGACTAGGGGAAACTTGGGTTAATGCCAGTAACTGTGAGAGGGAACATGGAATCCTAGAGAACGATCACTTATATGGCAGCAGCCAAAAAGCCAATGCAATACTAGGCTGCATTAAAAGAGGGATCAAATCAAGATCATATGATGTTCTAGTACCACTTTACAAAGCCTTAGTATGACCACACTTGGAATACTGCATCCAGTTCTAGTCACCACAATATAAAAAAGATGTTGAGAATCTGAACAGAATGCAAAGAAGGACCAGGACAGTGTTGGTTAAACTTTTTGGCACCGAGTCCCAAAATGTGAGCATGCAGTTTCTGCGCATGTGCACACTGCGCATGCAGAAACAGTGTGCACACATGTGTAATCAAGTGTGCATTCTCAAATTGCACATGCATGTGCAGCAGAGGCCCAAAGACCAGTTGGGTCTACGGAAATATGTGTGCGTGCATACACACTTGCATGCACACGTGCAGCAGGATGAGGCCCAGTTGGAGGTGAGTTGGCGTGATGGTTCGTGTGCCCGCAGAGAGCGGTCTGAGTGCCATAGGTTCGCCATCACAGAACTAGGGGGTAACATGACAGCATTGTTCCAATATTTGAGGGCCTCCTGAAAAGAGAAGGCATGAAACTATTTTCCAAAGCATCAAAAGGCAAGACAAAAAACAATGGATGGAAACTAACCAAAGAGAGAAGCAACCTAGAACTAAAGAGCAATGAAAGCAGTGAAAGCAATCAGTCAATGGAATAGCTTGTCTTCAGAAGTTGTGGCTGCTCCAATACTGGAGGTTTTTAAGAAGAAGCTGGACAGGTATTTGTTTGAAACATTATAGGATTTCCTGCTTAAGGAAACTAGAAAATCTCCGAGGTCCCTTGTAACCCTATTATTCTACATTCTGTGTTCTAACTTCTAACACGCTAAAAGTTATCTGGGTGAGATTCACATTCAAAAATGTAGCCGGAAAAGAAATACTACTTAGTATCTAGCAGTATTCCATCTAATAAGACGATATTTTATAAATCTTAAACTAACGTCACATTGGGTTAATGAACCTAGGCTGAGGCAATACAATATATTGTATTAATAGGCTAGCACAGTGATGGCGAACCTTTTAGTGCCCAAACTGCAAGTCTCGTGCGTGCAAGCGTGTGGCAGAGACCTGAAGACCAGCTGGCCAGCGGGAGGCTGGGCATCACACCAGTAGCTCTGCAAGAGGAACAATCTTTTTCTTTTGCAATCTTCTGTTTCATTGTTTGCAGGTAAACTTCTGTTTCCCTGCAAACGATGGTGAGAAACGCAATGGAGAAATGCGGTGGAGCTGAGTTGGGGCAGCAGTGTTGCTGACCACAGAGAGGGCTCTGAGTGCCACATCTGGCACGCATGCCATAGGTTCGTCACCACTAGGCTAGCATAAACATCTTTGCTGGTAACTAATTTTGTATACAAAGGGTATGTGTGTGTAATTGTGACTGACAGAAAGTATTACCATATTTTTTGGCATATAAGATGCACCAGAGTATAAGATGCACCAGGATTTAGAAAAGGAAAACAACAACAACAACAACAACCACAACAGGTTTTGGCCTCTGCATGCCCCATTTTCAGGCCTTTTTTTGGTCCCATTTTCAAGGCTTTTTTTGGCCTGTTTTTGAGAATTTTGGGGCCCATTTTTGAGGCTTTTGGGGCCTGTTTTCGCGGTTTTTTGGGGCCTATTTTTGAGGCTTTTGAGGGCCTGAAAAAAGCCCAAAAATTGGGGGTGGGGAGGCAAAAAACGGCCAGCGGGTGGGTGGGGCTTCAGCAACATTCACTGTATAAGACACACATAAATTTTCACCTACTTTTTTTTGGGGAAAGTGTGTCTTATATGCCAAAATTCACATTCTATCTGAAATTGTAAAACTGATATACACGTTCCTAAGTCATCGTGGGTGGAAAAAATCTAAGTGAAGTTAGGAAGTGAGTACAAGTAGACATTCTACCTACAAATGTCCTTCCATTTAACACTGAATACATTGAATGACTGGCATTCTGCTCAGTGCTTTTGTAAATAAATGACCTATAACACTCTTTCCAATATGTGTGTGCTACAAAATTGTCCTGAATTACATATTTGGAAGAGAGCCTAACCATTTACAACAGAATATGCTTCCTTCAAAATGTGCTAGAATACAACAGGAATTAGGCCTAGAGACATTATTCTAGTTATAGATCAGAATGTACCAGATTAAAAGGCTCTTAACATTTAAGATAGGGATGTTCAGTTTCCCCTAGAAAATAAAAAAAATGTGTAAAGTACCAACAGACACAAATAGTAAAAAAGAAGAAGAAAAATGTTTCTGAAATTTGAAGGTCAAATAAAATGGCCACGTTTTTAATTCATCATTTTAAATTCATCACAGCGGAATCAAGTTTTTGTCTACTTTTACATTTGCTTTTAAGTTTTTATCTAGTCCCCAGTTTATTCTGTATTACTTTGGGGATATTATTTCAGTTTCACAGATTATTGTAATAAATATGGAATTTAAATAGTGGAAGAAATTGTGGGGAATATATCTTCTGGTTTTGGAGACTACAGATTTTCTGGTCAATTTGGTTTCAAAATTTGAAATTCAAAATAAATATCTTCATTTCTAGTAACCAAGGTATCTTCTGAATCAACTTTTTGGAATATATTTAAATATACTAAATTCCTGGGTGCCACTGTCTCTCGATAGGAAATTTGGAGTTGCCGGAGAGACATCCATTTGACGGTAGCTGTTGTCTTGTGGTATCTTTTTGGCTGACAATATGAGTGTTATATTGGAGTTTCCTTCCATCCCATTGCATTCCATCTTAACTCCAAATCTATTTAAACATATATACACAATGGCTGCCTGCCAGCCCCTCTAGTCTAGACACGACTGGGCAATCAAACCAATAGGAAGGCTGAAATTACTTCTATTCATATATAAACAGAATAACAGAATCTTCCAAGTCTGATTTACTGTACCTCTTCATATTTCAGTGAATTAGGAAAGTCTCTGAGTTGTTTCTGAAGTTATCCCACTGCCCTGGGCTAAAAAATTATTTTAATCCCTTTTGCCTAGGCATACCCCTTTAACATGCTCTGCATAAGGCCATCTCTGAAAAGTGTTGGCAAATGTCACCTGATTTTAATGCTGGAACCAGTTATAGGAAGCACATTTCAACAGTTGCTCTGGCTACCAGTTTATTTCTGAACATAATTCAAAATACTATTTAATTTCTTGAGACAATTGAAAGATTTGCTTATTTTTAATTCATCTATATAGTTTCTTATCACACATAGTCCAGGAGGCTTACAATAAAATAGATAAAAATACCTACAAAATACAACGCCACAAAAACAAAAGGAAATACAGAGCAGCTAACCATTGAAAAAGAACCTTCACCATAGCTAAGAGATGGGTTGGACTCTGTCACCCACCTAAGGCACCTAGCTTGGGCATTAAAGCAAGTTTGGGAAGCTTTGCCAAAGGTCAACTGGACTGGGGCTAGTCCGATCTCAGACAGAATTTTCTGCACCTCTGCAGAAAAAGCACCTAATCAGGAAAAAAAATCCCGATTACCTATAAAGGTCAGGGTAAAAGTTCCCCTCACACATACATGCTAGTCATTCCCGACTCTAGGAGGCGGTGCTTATCTCTGTTTCTAAGCCAAACAGCCAGCGCTGTCTGATAACGATTCCGTGTTCATGTGGCCGGCATGACTAAATACCAAAGGTGCACGGAGTGCTGTTACCTTCCCACCAAGGTTTCCTGTGTTTCTTCTTCCAATTTTACATGCTTTCGAACTGCTAGGTTGGCAGAAGCTGCGACAAGTAACAAGAGCTCAATCCATTACACAGCGCTAGGGATTTGAACTGCCAACCTTTCTGATCGACAAGCTCAGCCACTGAGTCACCGTGTCCCCAATTAGCTATAAAAGGCTCTAAAGATGGCTACCAGCACCTGGAAATACATTGGCAGCCAATGCAACCACTTCAACAGTGGTGACACATAATTGTCATCATTAATTATGCACACACTACCACATATTGAAGCTTCTGAATACTCTTCAAGGGCAGCCCCATTAAGACACTATTGCAATAATTTGGTAAGGAAGTCATGATTAAGCATTACAGATAATCCTTGACTTACGACCACAATTAAGCCCTACATTTTATGTTGTTAAGTGAGACATTTGTTAAGTGAGTTTTGCTCCATTTTATGAACTTTTTCCACAGTTGTTAAGTAAAGCACTGCAGTCATTAATTTAGTAATGCAGTTGTTAAATGAATCTGGTGTTCCCATTGATTTTGCTTGTCAGAAGATTGTAAAAGGAGATCACATGGCCCCGGGGCACTGCCACCGTCATAAACATGAGTCAGTTGCCAACTGTCTGAACTTTCATCACATGACCATGGGGATGCTCCAATGGTCATAAATGTCAAAAACGATCCTAAGTCACTTTTTTCAGTGTCGTTGTGACTTTGAACAGTCACTAAATGGACTATTGTTAGTTAAGGACTACCTGTATTGTGGTGCTCTTTCCATGACTTTTGAAATCTTATTAATAGTATCTAACATCTGTTGTGACATAAGCATGAGACAAGCATTTGAGCAGTCTTTGGGCCATGCCTACGCACACAGTGTTCTGACCCAGCTCCCCAAACATGACCAACCCTCAGAAGTGAACTCAAGAGATGCCTTTATTAGGAGTGCCAGCAGCCACGGCAAAAAGTTTCTCTTTCACCGCAGACTAAGAAGTCCGGCCAGCCGGAAGATGAATCTGCCAATGTATTCATCTCAGCCCCCTACCTTTTATCTCCAGAGGTAGGGTGGGGCCCAGTGGTGAAATTCATTTTTTTTTACTACTGGTTCTGTGGATGTGGCCACAGGATTAAACATCACCAAGCACAGAATTAAACTTCACCAAAGTTACAATGTAATAAGGGGAGAGGCAGTTTCTGTGAGCGAGGCAATAAAGATTAGGCTAGAAACAACTGCCTTATTTACAGGATTAACCCTGTAAAGTTAACCTTTACAGGATTAATCCTGCAGAGTGGGGAAAAAAAACAAAAGGAGATTTCCTCTAATAACTGGTTCTCCGAAATGCTTATAATTGTTATCACTGGTTCTATAGAACCGGTGCGAACTGGCTGAATTTCACCTCTGGTGGGGCCTCGCTAGCAGTGATGGGTCTTCCTTCCCCAGGATCAGCTCATTGCTTTCCACTGCTCTCCTCTTCTCTGCGTTCTGCGCAGCCATGCATCAGGCACTGGACCCAGCTGTTCCTCCTCTTCTTCATTAACCACCTCCAGACCTGGGGGCTCTTGACTCTCCAACTGGGGGCTGATGGATGGTCCAGGCTCCATCTCTCTTTCTCTCTCCCTCTCTCTCTGCCAGCTCCATTCCCTCTTCTCCCACGGATCTCTCAGGTTGCCTCACTGCTGACCCCAACTCCCACACCTCCTCTGATTCAACTGCTGGAGGGGCCGGCAACCAACAGGCCACAACACACAGGTATTGTAATGTAAAGTGCCTTGCATCAACACAACCTTCTATTACCAAAGCAGTCCAGATATTTTCCTATTTACAACTTCTATTTCTTTTTTTTTTTTCATAAATTCAGATTCAAAATCTGAGCTTGGCTTTTGTTTATCACCAAGCGTGAAATCCAACAAAAGATGGATCTGAAACAGAAAAGAGACATATCACAATAGCCCGAGCAACTCTTTTTGTGTTAAGTAGTACGTTCTATCAAGTATGGGAGATTACAGTGATCCAGTGCTGCTGTAGAGATATTGCAAAAAAAAAAAAAAAGGCACAATTATGGTGATTCTGCAATCTATATTGTCCAGTGGAACAATGTTAACAGTAATGATACTAATTCTGAAACATGCTGTTTTGTGTCATTAGCTTCAAAATGCTATTTATTTCACTGGACCCACTGTAGCATGGAACATTATATTGTAAGTATCTTTTCTAAGCTTCCTGTGACAGATCTGTTACTTGCTGTAGCCAAGAAATCAGAGGACAGACTATTATTGCAAAGCCAGGAGATATTTTTCCCTGTTCCATCTGTTGAGGCAAAACAAAGGGCTGAACCTTGCTTCCGATGAAAAATAGTATAAAACAAAACAAAAAAAAATACTGTTCACATTGGTACAATACGTTTCAGTATTTAAATTTCAACCGTTTTATGAACATGGTTTCCTGGCAATGTTTAAACTGCATTTAGAATATGGCGGAACCCCCCCCCCCCCCACATATTTCTTACTCTAAAAATAGTGGGATTAAAATAAAAAACCCTACAGCAGATGAAATTAACTTGGGTCTGAAAAGCCCCAAGTCTCTTCGTTAGTTAAACTTTATTATGACTGCAAGACTAGCATCAAATCTCTGTTAACGTTCTTACAATCATTAGGTGGCATTTAAAAAGCTTAATTAAAGTTGTGGCTTTCTCTGCTGCATAATCTTGAATGCAAGATTCCAGGTTTCAGATGTAGATGGTGACTTGCAAATTAATCTGGAATGAAGCTTTTAGGAGTCTGAATGACTTTTAACTATGACATTTAGAAAAATACCTAATGATATTCCTTTAGGGGAAAAAAAAAAGAATCAGGCTTTTCTTCCCAAAATTGTTTGTGAAAGCTAGTTTTGAGTACTTCCTGTTTTATTTTAGACATAACAATGCCAAGTCCTCAAAAATGGTGCCATTTTCTGAAAGGGCTTTTTGTCTTCTCGAGCAATTCCAATTTCAAAAGCCTTGCCTGACAATTCGTTTAGGGCTTGGGGAAGAAATGAACATTTTTTTATGTAAAACTTCCACAGAACTCAGTGTTCTCCAAAGTACAAAGCCTGCTGTTCATTTATACTCAGTTGAAATAAAATTAATAAGGGGAGGAAAAGTAATTTAAAATGATGATGGGTCAATTTTATTCTTAAATATATTCACTTGCTAAGACTTCTGAGATTTTACTGAAGAAAGGTAGGAGCTTTTATTTAAAATACGAAGCAGGAGATTTATAAATTACCACTTGTGCCAAAATCACTGGAGCCATCCAATTTATATACTATGAAATAGAATTCCAGATAATTATCAATTGTCTAAATGTGGAGCATGGACTGATTAGTATGGCCTGTATTTCTTTTTTAAATTATTGGGGAGGATTTTTTCCTAAGTGTTTTATTTTATTTGCACTACATTTAGGAACTGTATTAAATGAGCTTTTCTCTAGGGGCAGAATATAAATATAAATGTAATAATGATGCAAATGTGTTGGAAGAAATGTCCATCTGGGTTCAGCTCCAAGTTGGGAGAAAGACTCTGGAAACATGGAGACTGCTTGGAAGGAAGGTTTTATTGATGGAGCAGAAGCAGGACCTCATGGCTTGAGGTCCTGAGCAACAAGGGATGAAAGTGAGGGATAGATTTATATCCTCTTGGGTAATAACCTTGCTTCCTGTTCCTGTGGCAAGCGCAAGTATCCTGATTGGTTGTCAGACTCCCATGTAGCCATAGGTCATGATTCGAATTTGGTTGAAACTTTTGTTTGTGCCATGTGGACAGTTAGGCAATCCCATAATATCCTGAGGGTGAGGGTCTTTTATGTTGCAAATAAAGCTAGCTCAGTCTTTTGTCTACCAAATAACAAAAGTATCTGCTGGGAGCAGGGACTGAGTTTCTGTCTTAAGATTTCTATTTCTCTTTTAGGGGAAATATTCTGCCTTTTAATATGTTTCATTTTTCTAGGAGAAGGTTGGGTGTTAACTTCCAACAAATGGTTATGTTCTGTTTTAAGCATTTATAAGAGGTGGATGAGTTTTTGATTGTTTAAATTGGTCTGTAATCAAGATATGCCAGAATGAAGAAGAATTGGCTAAGATATTCAAAGTTCCTATAATATGGAATCAAATGAATATTTCATCTAGTCCAGATATATATTTTGTTGGCTGGTAGTCCTGCTCCAATAGTCTCCAATAGGTCCATTTCTCAGACTTAACAGGAATGAAATTTGCACTTTTTGGTATGATAAACATATGCATTCTTCTTCAGTTCAGAATCATACCCTAATTACATATTTAATGCAATTAAATTGCAGAATCATATGCTATATTCCATTTGTCCGATGCAACAGATGCACAATGCTTTAATAAAATATACCTCCCAGTGTTTACCATTGTTGAGGAAATATCCCAAGTGAAGCTGGAAGCAGTTAACATGAAGCTTTTTATTCCATCAATAATAAAATAATAATATTCCAACAATAAGCACTGGGCATTTCTTCAGGATGGAAAAAACACCAAACAATAGCACTGTTATATCATGGCAACAATTAGTGGTATTTAATCCTTAAAACAAGAATAGAAACTTGATTCTTGATCCTTAAATCCTTACAACTTGAATAGAATAGAAACAAGAGCACCATATGCATGCTCCCGGCATACATATTCTTTCAATTCATCTTCATAAAATTAATTATGAACAGTCAAGCAAGGTTACATCAAGTCACACACATATTTTTTTGTTGCACGAACATTCTGTATAGATTTAATCGCCTTGTCTGTTCATACCAGCTTAGAAATAAGGTGAGCAACATGCCAACTAATAGAATTATCTGGAGGTTCCTTCAGATTTATCTACTATCTTCTATAATCTGCTTGCTCCATATATTTTTCTTTTTATTAACCAAGATCCCTCTACACCATGACTGTTATCATTGAATATTTAAGCATCGCCTGATCTTTGCCCTTGTTATTAACAATATTTGATGTATCGGTATGTTCTCTAGCAAATTATATAGAATTATATTCATTATAGGTAAAAGCCAGAGTTGATGTAAGCCTTCCATGACTACCAAAGTAGAGGAAAGGAAAAGCACATCATATCAACAATAAAGTACCAAAAAATAGCACAGTTGTATTGTGGTAATAAATAGTGATACTTAATCCTTAAAACAGCAAGCGAATTTAAAAAAAAAAAACTGCAATATTTGACACATAAAGATTACAAATAAAAAACTTCACTATAGAAGTATATTCAGTTTTGGCAGTGGTTTAGCATTTTCTATTTTTTACTTCCCAGGCTAGCCTTTAGTTTTTCAGTCTTAAGATTTCTGATAGTTTGCCATCCCATATTAAAAAAAAACCAAAAACCAATTCTGCTTACGTTTTCAGACCAAACAAGAATAGGCACTAAAGTCTAGAAAAAATAATGCATTGTTCCATGCGGCTCTGAAGTAAGATAAGCCTTCCTTGGTATGAAAAACCACTGGGAACATTATATCATTAATAACATAAACCTAGGCATGGTCAGTCCTATTAAAGCTTACTCCTAATTTGTTTACTGGACTGCAACCAATTGTGAGATGTCCAATCACATTTGGCTGATCCTGTTTCACCTCCTGGCAATATGCCTAGTATTTAGGTAGAGAAAGGAGGTGAAGACTTAGGAAAGTGGTTACTTAATGCAATTTGTGTATCCATGCTGTTTATTTCATTTATTTATTTTTTCCATTATTGTAGCTTAGGAAAGGCCAAGCATGAAATTGGAGCTGCAAAAGCCCGGCTGAATTTATTGATATGAATCTGCGTCGAGAGTTGAATAGGCATGCAGCAAAGCAAGAAGGGTAAAGGGCCTAAATAATTCATTGATGTTTTAAGCATTAACAAATCCCACTTATAGTGAGGGATGCCTTTTTTCCCCAGAGTAGATGTGTAGCATACATAGGGGGAAAAAATGAGTGATACTTCATGAATATGTTAGGAGGACATTGCAATAAACAGCACAGAGGTCGTTTTTCTTGGAAGTAATTCTGGACGGAAAATACAATAAACCCATCCTGTTACCAAAAGACATAAAGATTTTATTTTACTTATCTTGCTGTTTCCAAAGCTGCAAAGGTAAGAAGGTTATGTCCAAAAGGAATCCAGAAGTTGGATTTAAAAAAAAAAAAAATACTGTGGGGAATAGGGGATGGTCATGTAATTTGCATAGCTGCAGAAAACTGGTTATTAAAAACCTGCTAGTAATTATACCTTAATGCTGGTTTATCAACTAGCTAGGAAATAACTAGGTTCAATTAAAAAGTGGGCATATCAAGAAAGTACCTTGAAAGCTGTCAGAAAGCAGAAAGATAAAGCATGGTAATATTCATATAAGGAAGTAAATTAGGGGAAGCATGCAAATTATAATTATTTCCCAATCCTTAATAATAGCTCTGCTCTGGGTCGCATAATCTTTGCTGGATGCTGGCTTAGAATGGTGGAGACACAAATATGTCAGAGTTTGCAGCATCAATCACATTGAGAAAAATACACAAGCAATTGAACTCAGCAGGATCTAATAACTTCTCTTTAAATATAGTATGGTATATATAATATAAT
>JAEANM010024208.1:0-11199 GCA_017656035.1 Myanophis thanlyinensis
ATTCTCATTGGTATTTTGTAGCCCAGAGCTTATGGCTTTGACTCATTCTGCTAATCGACAAACTACACAATTGATGTCATTTACATACCACATACCAGCATGAAGAAACCACAAAGTCAGCAGCCAAACCAGCCAAATCCTAAAAAAACCCACCCAGCAGAGTCAGCAGCTGGATTCACCACTAGCAACTCATGTTAGTTCCAAGAATGGCTTCTAGCTTGACACTTTGCACATTGGTGTAGTACAAAATGTACTATTTACGCAGGTTCCTTGAAACTTACCTAACTGCAACACCACCAGATTTGGATGTTTGCAAGCCAATTCTTTCACCTCCTAGAGAGGGGGAAAAAAAGATCACAGGTTTTTTGGGTCAGTTAAACTCACAATTACCTACAAGCAGAAGATAATAATTTGAGCTGGATATTAAAGAAGGCAATATTTTTTTTAAAAGAGCAAACAGTTTCTTCTTTACTAAATGGCAGCTGTGGAATTTTACTAGATGAACAAAACATTAAGAAATTAAAACTTGCAATTATGTAGGTCAGGAGCAAGTAACAAGCTGAGCAAGATTCTAAAAAGAATATTATTAAAAAGTGGACCAACCAGGAAAACTATGAAGCGTCTTTTTTCCTTAAAAGGCAGCTGTGCAATATTACAGCTCCAATACAACACATGGAAACGAAGCACTTCGAAGCTTAACATAATGTGTGAATCCATTCAGTACGGATAGAGTCCCCAAGAAACAGTCCACATCTCACTGCTAGTTCTGGTTGTCTTAATTGGGGAACCAAATCCTATGCTGCAGAGGACAATCTAGCCAGCTTGCTCACCTCTGCCATTCCAACCATCATTACAGGATAAGTAATTGAGATGTAAATCTTTTCAGGGATTTGCTACTCAATTTTCAAGGTCACATTTTCTTCCATCTTCCATCTGGAAGCTTAGTTATGGTAGATGGTACTCTCAGTTCTTTTCTCCCCAACAACAACCTTTGGGAAAAGTAGGCATGGGGATACACAGGAGATACCCTCCCACCCCATCACTTGTGAGCTCCCTGGCCAACTGAAGTCATACCAATCTCCATTCAACACAATAACTAGTGTACCCCATTGTCCTGCTAGATTAGGTGATTCTTACCTTGGTTTCTTTTTCTTCCAGGTCAAGGGTTGTAGCAAAGACCCAATTGGGTGGAGAAGGCAGCTCCAGAAACCTCTTCACCAGACCCAGGCCGATCCCCCGATCGGATCCTGTCACTAGAACGCTGAAAACGCAGAAATTCACTGACGCTGGCATCTCTCCAGGAGCTGTGGCTTTTGTCCTTCCAACCTGCTTGGAAACACTTCCTTCAAATATCTCTTCCTTTCATTGGAGGGATTATAACAAGGAACACAACACACCCACTTTTAAAACTGTTGAAAAAAACCTTAATAGCCTGTCTTCAACAGCAGCATCAGGTCTTTTAATCAAAAGAGGCATAATAAGAGGGAAAGAGATACTACCTAAGAAGATATTTGTGGCCCCTCACTTCCTCCCTACAGCATCTACATACCTTACAGGATTTGTCATTTGGGGTGAATCAATGGCAAATTGAAGACATAGCTGATCCCTGCATGGAAAGATGAGCTGGCGAACAGATAAGGAGACTATAAGTCATCAGTCTTTGGCAGGTTTTAAAAGCTCTGGAAGTCAGGGAATAATCATTTCAGCTACTAAACTGTAGTTCGGCACCCTCAAAAGTGCTCTTTCTTGAAACACCCAGCCTAGAAGGGCCCTTAAAACAACGACCAGATGCAATGTTCAAATGAAAGAACATATCTTGTTTTTACCTGGAAGGAGGAACAGATAATTACTCTCACGGCCATTTCAGGGACAGGTATATATGTGGCTTTGCCAAGATTGTAGCATGCACAGTGATGGTGGAAGACTGAAACTCCTGCCATAGAGGAATGGAGTGTGAAAATGGCAGGTCTGGCAGAAATGGAAAAAACTCACCTGTCTGGATAAGGACAAAACAAGAAGTAATTTTATAAAAGACCTGAAGCCTCGTGGATATTTTTGATGGAAATGGCAAAAAAAAAAAATGAAATAATAATGAATTCTGGATTTGACAACTAAAATAAGAATTGAATAAAGGATTTTGTGATATTGATGGGTTAAGAGGGACAATGAGTTTGTTTATAACTGTTGAAAAGAAGGTTGGAAGTTGCTTGTTTTTTCCCCTGATTTCTGTTTCTTTCATTATCTTTCTTTTCTCTTTTACTTGCTTTCTCTACTTTTGTGTGTGTGGGTATTTGCATATGTGTGTTTATAGTGATATATTTGAGGAACATGTTCTGAAAAAAAGCAGAAACTTTTTGAACTTGAAACTAATAGATCATGGTACAGGCTTGACATATGAAGTTCATTTCCTCATCCCCTTATGAGGAATATGAGACATTGAAGAACATTGGTTTATTTAGAAAAAAAATCCTTCTGAAAGGAAGAGAAAACAAAACCAAGATTTTCACGGCATTCGTTCAGTTATTTATTTATCTATTGTTTCTCACTTTCTGATGAGTCAATGACATTAAGGTGAGATTGATGGATCACCAGGGGAGTCGACGACCCAACCAATCCACATAGGCCCCGTTGTCCTCTTCACAAAGCTTGGACAACACGGTTATGATTCCTCGTGTGCTCTCTTCCACGCTGATTTCGTCCTGCCACCAAAAAAAAAAAAAAAGGATCTCGTGAAGTTTAGGGAATCAGTCCTGCCCAGCCCAGAACCCTCCCCCAAGCAGATCAGCAGAATGCAATTGGACCTCTTGACCATAAATGATCAACTCTAATATAGAGAAGGATTGGCATTTAAAACAGACAATACCTTTGGCTTATGAAGGTACAGGGTGCAAATAAAAACCCCTGTGATGGGTGATGATGCAAAGCATCATGTAAATCCCTAAATTTGGGTTAATTAAGTTGACCGTGCATCAGCAGGCCTTGCAAGCGCATATACTAAAATTGCTTCTAATAAAAGGGCTTCTAATATTTGCAAAGAGGAACTCTTATTATTTGCTTTGCTATGTGAATCTTCCCCTGTTATGATTTCCAAAACAAATGCCTCAACCCTGCTTTGAGTCACCAGTAGAAGAGATTTAAAGACAAGAAGGTAAGATTTAGTAGATTTCCTTTTAAGAGGAAAATGGATTTTAACTTTTACAGGGGAAGATTGTTTAGTTTGTTCAGTTAAAATTTCTGTTCTTTAAACCTAATTCAATGCTTTGATTCAAAATGTAGTGTAACTAACAGAAGTTATCTATTTTTATACTAGCACATTGTTTCATCGAACAAAACACCAAATAATCTGAATACCAAAACTTTCAGAAACCTTTAAGACATTTTATTACCCATACTAGGTAACATCATCAGTGTACTGGTGTTACCTAATTTGGTAATTAAATGTTTGCAAGAAAACAAACAAGCTCATTCATAGACCACCAAGGACCTTCCTTTTGACCTTGGGTTATAAATATTCTCCTTTATCATTCATATGTCTTTGAAAATGTCTATCTATGTTGATTCATAGACAGCTGAATACATATGAATGTGTTATATCTTTTCCCATGTCATGAGGGGTCCTTGGTGCTCTTGGAGATTGGCTGTTTTCTTGGTGATGTTTCATCACCCAAACTAGGTAACACCATCAATGCTAGTCATCAGCGCTGGGGAACATCATTGCTAGCATGGATGATGTTACCTAGCTGGGTAACAAAACGTCTACAAGAAAACAACCAAGTTCAGAGAGAAACCAAGGACTCCTCATTTCAACCCTGAGCTGCAAATATTCTCCTCTGTTGGTTTTCCCATGTAAAAACAAAACAAAACAAAACCTTACAGCTGGGCTGTGAGCAGTTTTAACTATTCCAGGGTGTATGGCGACACTCATGATGCCATCGGCTGAATATCCAAGAGACTGGCACTCAGTGAGCATGTTTACGGCAGCCTGCAAGAATGAAGAGGGGGAAAAAGAATTATGTGGGGGAAATGCATTGAAGGGGAAAAAAAGGAAGGATACGGTGGAAATAAGCAGTACACACAGGAAGTTGTATGTTAAATGTCACACAGGGTTGGAAAGGCCTATGAGGCACGCCAGCAATGAATTGAAAAATGCACTGAGGTCACACAAAGGAACAAATGTGTACCTTAATTATTCTGCATCTCATCCAAGTAAAATCTGTGTCAGGGTCTGCTTAATAACCTGTTTGGACTATCAAAATAATTTCCCATTAAATACAGTGGCGCCTCAGTACTTATATTAATTGGTTCTGGGAGGTGTCAAAAAATGCTGAGTACCAAACAATTTTTTTTCCTCATAAGGAATAATGTAATGAGTCATAACGCTGCTGACACTGACACATTCTAGCTTGTGCATTGAGTATCAAACAAATGACAAGTACCGGGACAAAAAATTTCATGTCAAAATAGGTTGAGCGCCAAATCTGATGAGTTTCAAAGCAGTTGAGTGCCAAGGTACCAATGTAGCTGCTTTTCCGCAAATATTTGTACTACCCCAAGGAAAACATTTCCACTGATTTTTTTTTTATATTGTTCCTGATGAGTTGTTGATATTTATACAATAAATGAAAACGGTAACATTTCGGTAGATACAAAAACAACCTGTTCAAGTTACTTTTTTTCTTTTCTTTTCTTTATCTCAGTCCATACATTGGAGGTAAATCATGCTCCAAAAATAAAAAAAATTTCTCTTTCAAAGAATCCTTTCCCACTGAATTTGAACAAAGTTCTTGTGAGGAAGAGCTCAGAAGTGGAACGGAGCACTTTCATATAACACTTCTGCATCGAAATTGGGGAAACTGCTTGTAGAAGAGCACAGAAGATGACAGCAATAAAGCATCATTGCTTTATCCCAGAAGCTGGGACACCAAACTGGGTTGCATCTCTTGATTAATAGGCATGTTTAGGGACACAGAAGCATGGGCAGATGCCCTTGTGGATGAAAAGGGAGGTCCCAATATCTGCAGAGAGGTCCGCATAGAAAACTCACTAGTTACCTTAGCGCACCGGTATCCGAGTAATGGAAATTGGTCCCAATAAGGTGCGAGTTCAATCGAGCCTACAATGCTGGACATGTTAATAATGGCTGCCTTGCTGCTGCTCAGCCCTTGACATGGACTTCTCCAGGCTGCTTTCTTCAGCAGGGGTAGGAATGCCTTGTAGAGAGAAGAAAAGAGAGAAGGAGCTGCTATCATGTCCAACACTCCCTAAATACACATCCCAAATGTTTCCACCTGCTCGCAAATCAATGTACAATTTCTACTCTGTTGTTTTGAGGCAATCCCATGTTACCCTGACCCTGAGTTATACTGAATTCAACGGCTCAGTCTTTTTTCTTTAATTAAAGTGGTCGTCCCTGCATTGAAAGGTGTTTTGTTCAGAAACGAACCTGACTCATTTGTAGTGGACTAATAGTATTGACAGAGTAAACGTTCATCATATCCTTGGCATTTTCTGTTTCAAGGTTGTTGTAGTTCCAAATGCCAGCATTGTTGTATAGGATGGTCAGGCCACTTTCTCCAACGCATTTCTGCACTTCTTTCAGAGCGGCCTGGATGCTTTCAAGCTTAGTAACATCTAAGGAAAAAACAAGGTTATGGCAACATCAGCAGAAGTTCCGTAATTGCAAGGCGAGAGCTTCCAAAAAACAACAACCCCACAGATCTTTGTGTGCCTCCATGCAACTAACCACCTTCAAAGTTCAAAGAAAGAACTTTTAGGATCACACAGATTGAATCTGTGTCACAGAGTCTCTTTGCTCTGAACTGACTCCCGCATAGGGTTCAAACCAGATGGTCTTTACAGATGATATCCAAATCATGGCTTTATAAACAAAAGCTATTGCACAAACTGACAACTGGCTGAGTTTCTCCAGTACTCAAACCCTGACCGACAATTCAATCAATTGCATTGAGATGGGTGACTATAGAAATTGATTAAAAGAATTAAAATGCAAAGATGCACACGCGGTCTTCCTGAACCCTGTGAATTAATATAAAGGTTGTCTGCTAAAATCATCTAGGGTGACCAGGGCTGAAAAGAGATCCCATCAGTTTGCTGAGTCAGAAAAAGTTTTGAGTTTAGTTCTGGGAGCTGAAGTCCCCATATCTTAAAGCTGATAATTTTGAAAAAACACTGGTATATACCAGTGGTGGCTAACCTTTTACTTACCGAGTGCCGAAAACTACGTGCTTTGTGCGTGCCATCCGCACTTGTGTGTGGCTTCTCTATACCTTCTGTGCATGCATGCAGCTTTTGCACATGCAATGAACATGTGCTGTGTGCAGGCACTCACGCACATAGGAGCAATCATGTGTGCATGCGCAAGAGACCTCCGAAGTCCAGCTGGATTTCCTGCTGCAATCACGCGCATGCACAGCGGAGGCCCAAAGATCAGCTGGGTCTCTGCAATTGCGCATGCATGCACGTGCAATTGCACGTGCATGCTCATCTGGAGGTAAGTTGGCCAACAGCTTGGGTGCCCAGCAAGATGGCTCTGCGTGCCACCTGTGGCACCCGTGCCATAGGTTCGCCATCACGGGTATATACTGTCTCCTTGCCTTCTCAAAGCAGAGAGATGCAGGTGTTACCTTATATCAGACACCCATGCATGGAGTTTTATCTGACCTCTTGGAAGGGGGAACAGTTTGTCTATTTTTAACTGAGGGTCACACAATAATCTTCCCCAACTCAAAGAAACCACAGTGAACCTAACCGCAACCACCACCAACAACTGAGTTTATTGATCAATCCTCTGATCACAGCAAGGATTGGTTAGGTCTGAGAATAACTTTGAATTTGGTTGCTCTGAACTTTCCTGTAGTACCAATTTTCTCCCCATTTTCACATGGCTCTTGCAACTTACCTAATTGCAATACCACCAGATTCAGATGCTGACAAGCCAACTCTCTTAGCTCCTGGACAAAAAGGAGATCATAGATTTTTCGGTGAGTTAAAATTTACAAATAATGATATGAGCTGGATGCCAAAGAGGACAATCTCAAAAGCAGGAAGTACAGATGTGATTTCTGCTTCACTGGAGGTCAGCTGGGCAATATTTCTGGCTGAACAAAACAAACTTTAAGGAGCCGTATTAACATTTAACATACCAGGGCATTTTAGACCAAGATATTGCTTTCCCACAAAAACTTTCCACATTCTACTGCTGTATCAAATCTTTTTAACTGCAAATCTCTGCTATATGCGGATAGCCTGTCCAGCAACTACTATTGCTGAAGGCTAACATAGCAAATTAACGTAGGAAGCTATTTTTGTTATGGCCGAAAACCCGGTCCAAATCGGTCAAATAAAATGTGAGAAAACGGGTCCGTTTGGATGACCGCGAGGGGTCCCGTTTATTTTAAGACGTGAGTAAAACTCACGATGCTGGATGTCAATCAAGAGTAAGAGGGAGTCTGCAGGGAAACCGCGGCTTTTATATTTGCCGCGGCTTCAGATTTCTCCGCTTCTCATTGGCTGATGATCCAGCCAATGGGAAGCGCCGCTTTGACAGCCAATCAGCTGTCGGTCGTCTTCCTGCGCATGCGCAATATACAACAATTTTGTTAATTTTTTTGTTTCCATACAAGTGTAAATCTGGATAAATGGCTCAACCCTGGAATTCTTACTCAGTAAGCATATCTGGAATTCTGAGTCTTATCTTGTAGAATAGCTGACAATGTCTATCTGGTCAATTAGGGCTAAAACAGCCTATTAGTAGGAAGCAAAGTGATGTACTCAGTTTTGTTTTTTAGGAATACAATGCATGAAGCAGATTATTTATGGGTGGAAGTAATGATGGCTTGCAAGGATAAAAAAAAAAAATCATAGAAAGGCATAATGAATGTCCTTGATATGAATTTGATTAAATTACATCTTCTTTTCACTGTCTCGTTTACCTAATGCCTTAATTTATTTTGCATGCTACTTTCCTCTACTTATTCTATTTCTCTGCTTTGAATGGCATTGCTTTTTAAAAACATTTTTGGTTGAATGTAAGAAGAAACAAAGTTTGCTACAGAGAAGAAAAAACAACGGGGGATTACGCAGTCCAATAAAAAGCTAACAGAATTATAAGGAAAAGGAAAAAAAGAAAAAGGGAATTCCACCCAGTTTAAATAGAACGAACTCCATCTGCATTTTGCTTAGCACTGCCTGCTGACAAAGGAAAGGATATAATTGGTGTGTAAACACATGTGGGTCAGAATATTCTTTGGATGCTCAAAATGCATCCTCAGTTCAACTTCTGAATCGCTATTCCCAAGCCATTCTATGCTAACTCATTCTTACCTTGGTTTCTTTTCCTTCCAGGTCAAGGGTTGTGGCGAAGACCCATTTGGGTGGAGAAGGCAGCTCCAGGAACCTCTTCACCAGACCCAGGCCGATCCCCCGATCGGATCCTGTCACCAGAACGCTGAAAACGCAGAAATCCACTGGCTCGGCCATCACTTCAAGGACCTTCTGCTTCTCTTCCAACCTGCCCAAAAGTTTTGTTTCAAATGCCTCGTCTCACTGCGGGAACTACCATTATAAAGAACAGGCAATACCCGTTTTTACATCTTTGAGGAATTGTATTTATTATTAAATTTGTTTACTGCCAACTCCCAGGGACTTGGGCTGGCGCAGCACAACTAATTTAGTTATTACAAAATGCAGCATCGCTTGCCTGTAACTGAAGGAACGTTCAGGAAAACAAGCTACTGCTTTACGGAATATATGTATGATTTACTTGCATCCACGACTGTCGTAGTACACTCATAGGACACTCCTTTTTCCTTGAGTTAATCCCTGGAAGAAGAGTGGGAAATGCCTACCTTGTCTTAAATGTCATTCTTCACGTCAGGGTCAGTTTATATCCAGAAGTTGTGGAAGAGCCACACTTTTCTCATGGGAAAGTGTCACCAAGGCGTTGGCTTACTTTCGACCCTGTTCCTTGTGAAAAGTTGCTCCCACATAGTCAATGTACAGATCTTCCACAATATCTTGTACAGTGGGCAAAATTAAGAGTGTTCCTTCCTTGGTTTTTTTTTTTTTTTTTAGAGAATACTCAATTACCCAGCAGCTGGCTTTGTCTCTCTCATTGGATTTTTGCCTCGGCAGCCAACATTAGGATACGCTGAATGCAACAAAGGAGAAATACCGGACTAACGCAGAATAGATGGCGAAAATGCGTGTGTTTATAACTGTGGAAAAGAAGGGCTGATGATGTTCTTGTTTCTGATTCTTGTTTATTTGTCTATTCTTTCCTTTACTTGCTGTGCCTTCTCTACTTTCTCTCTCTCTCTCTTTGTGGGTGTGGGAGCGTTTGTAATATTATAAATACGTGTCTTTGTGTGTGTGTGTAGATTTGTATAGATGTATTTATAGGGGTAGGTTTAAAGAATATGTTCTGAAAAGCTAGTCGAAACAAACAGGTCACAATACTAGCCTGATATTGGGAGTGTGATTTCTTCAACTACTCACACTGCATATGAGATACTAACTTTACATATTTTATATCTAGGGAGGTTCTGTTGTTACAATGCAGCATTGCAGACTAAACCACTGCTCACTGTCAGGAGTTTGAGCCTGCCTGGCTCAAGGTTAACTCAGCTTTCCATCCTTCTGAGGCCAGTAAACTGAGGACCAAGATTATTGGGGGAAAGATGCTGACATTTGTAAACTTTACTTTACTTTTATTAAATTTATATACCGCCCTCTCTCCCAAGGGACTCGGGGCGGTTCACAGCAATTAAAAGACATACAAGAATGACAAGTTAAAAACCTATTAAAATAATTATATAAGCTGACAATTAAAATTAATTAAAACTAAACAGGGCTTTATAACAGTGAACTGGTATATAAGTCTAAGTGTTGTATTATGGAGATACCCCATAAGAGATTGAAGATTGGAGTCAATCTTCCTAACCTCCCCAATATTGGTCCATTAAAAAAAAAATATTCTAAAAGAAGCAGAAAACAAAAGTAAGATTTTCATGACATTCAATGATTTATTGGAGGGTCTGTTGCTCTCGTTCCGTTATGAGTCAATGATATTAAGGATGAGACCAAAGGATCACCAGGGAACTGGGTGACCCAACCAATCCAGAAAGGTCCCGTTGTCCTCTTCACAGAGCTTGGACAGCACAGTCATGATGCCTTGCGTGCTCTCTTCCACGCTCATTCCCATCTGCCACAAAAAAGATGATCTCTTGAGATTTAGAGAATCAGTCCTACCAAGCCCAGAACCCTCACCTAAGCAGATCAGCAGAATGCCATAAATGTTCAACGCTAACGGAGATGGATTTGCATCAGACAGGACAATCTCATTTTGGTTTATAAAGTTATATGTGATGAGTGATTTATTTTATTTATTTATTTAACAAAATTTATATACCACCCCCTCTCCCAAGGGACTCGGGGCGGTGTACAGCCAGATAAAAGATACAAATATAACAATTAAGATCTAGTTAAAATTAATTAGATAAAGGCTGATTATAATTAGACAGTTAAAATTTGACGTTTATAAAACCAGATTAAAATACAAGAAATTTAAAATTAAGATTTAAAATTTAAAAATCAACAATTAAAATTTAACCCCAAAAATTAAGGTGTTAGGCCAGAGTGATGACACAAAGCATCATAAAAATCCCTAAATTTGGGTTAGTTAAATTTAGTTAACCACAGATGAGCACTCTTTGTCAGTATATTACTTCAAAATTACTTCTAATATTTGCAAAGTAGAACTCTTCTTGTTTGCTTTGATATGGGAATCTTCACCCGTTAGGATTTCCAAAATAAATGGCTTAAACCTGCACTGAATCTGACCTATGGGATGAACTGAGTCATTGTCATTTCATATATAAGCACCTCGTTTCCTGCTCTGTACACAGAGAGAATCACCAGGAGCTTAAAATGGGAGACATTCCAAAAAGAGGACGCTGAGTTTTAGCAGATTTCCTTTTAAGAGGAAATGGATTTTAACATCCAGGGAGGCAACAGTGTTGTTTGTTCTGTTAACTCTCATTCCTTGTCTTTATACCTAATTCAGTGTTTTAACAGAAATATTTGACGCATCTGTTTTTACACCAGCACAAACAAAGCACTAATAAGCCAAATAAGAATACTAAAACTTTCAGAGATTCATATGGTTTTGTTTTTTTTTGT
>JAEANM010024210.1:0-11199 GCA_017656035.1 Myanophis thanlyinensis
GTTTGAATTTTGTCCTGATCTACCATGAAAATACTCTTTAATGTTGACATACATTCGTGCAGTTGTGAGGTTCTCTCAAAAGCTGCTTCTTTTCCTGAATGAGGGGAACTAAAATATTCTTTATAGGTCCTGGCTTCTTACATTATGCTAATATATATGGTTTGTTTCACTGACACTTAAAACATTGTGTGGACTCAGCCCCTGTGGTCAGTATATCATCCTTTACAGCTCAATCTGATTTGTCTCACACATCTTTTATTTTAGCTTATAATAGAAAATTGCCAAATTACTCCCACTAAATCCCTTTTTTTTTTTTAAACAAACAAAAACATTTTAATCTCCCACTCTTTCCTTTCTTTCTCAGTGGACCACAGGGGTGTTTCCTTAATGAAGTGAAATCTATTCCATTACACAAGCATGAGTCTAAACATTTCAGATATAATTTATTATACCTAATTAATTTATGGCAGCTTAACTGTTAGGGAATCTGTACATCGCACACATCATATTTTAACTCTTTTTATTAATCGTTCTTTTATTCATATATTTTTTTTCCTCAGACTTAAACGCTGCTTTTTCTTTTTAATTTTGCCCGGCCTCCCTTTGCAGGAGGTTACTGGAAAATGTGAAGGGCTAGTTTTCTGGCCTATTTTTGAAAAGGTGGTGTTATTAATTGTTAGTAGTAGTTACAAGCAGACTTTGACTTATGACTACAATTGAGCCCAGAATTTCTGTTGTCAAGTGAGACATTTGTTAATGAGTTTTGCCCCATTTTACGAACTTTCTTGCCACAGTGATGAGCATATACTGTCTTTTTGGTCACTTAAGTACAGAAACTAAAGGAGAAGAAGGCCCCCTTGCTTGTTTCAATGAAGTATTTCATTCTTATCCCAAGGTCCTTTCAGAATCCTCTTTTTTCAGATCAATCACATCCATTGAATTTGGCGTATAAAACAACTTTCAACACTTTACAAGTGTCAATGTTAATTTCTCCGGTTATGCATCAGAAAAGGTGCGCATCCATCTGGGTTCTTTGCTTTTTAAAGTTTTTGGTGGGTGGGTGTTTTCTTTCGTTTCCTGCATGTTTTTTTGCTATCTTTACTAATTGTGCAACCTCAGCAAAATTTGCCCTGTTTGTATTTGCTTTTCTGCCTGGGTCATTTATCTAGATTAGAACCAATAGCAGGTTGAATATTCTCCTTTGGAGAGAGTGCAGCACAGGTGTGGGTATTTTGCAGGTTAGCTCGTGTTAGTGTGGCTCTCCAGCATCGATTTTATCGCTTTGCGAAAATTGGTTCTCTTTTGGAATTTCGGTTGAAGTGAGGCTGAGTGGAAATGCAACAGTAGAACAGAATAAAAATAACAGAGTTGGAAGGGACTCACTTGCCACAAACCTGAAACTTCACGAAGCACAATCGCAGTCTTGCCTACCTAAAAATGCTGTTTGGTTCTTCATTCTTGTTTCATAGGATTTGGGTACCCGGAATCTCTTTCTTTGTGTCTGTCGGTATCTCCTCTGACCATGAATGTTGACAATTGACAGGCTTCCATTCTGAGATGAAGAAAAGAAAAAAAAAATGGAATGAAATCCTAAAACATAGTCAACCTAAGTAAAACATGTATGTCCCTCCCTATCCCCACCCCCAATAAAACACCAATTCGCCCGAAAATATTCTGGCTGTAATGGAAAATAGTGATGGACAGTATTTACCCAGATTCATGCTTCTTCTGTATGTGTTTGTGTGTGTGTGTGTGAGAGAGAGGGGGGGGAGGGGATGTAATGGCTAATATAAGAAAATAGGGCCCGGGTACTTTCACCAGTTGCCACCATCAGCCTCCCGCCAACCTGTGCGGTCCCACAGGGCTGGCCTCCTTGGGGTTCCCTTGTCAGGACGGTGTCATCTGGCAGCCCCAAGAGTCCGAGCCTTCTCTGTGGGGGCACCCTCCCTTTGGAACGAACTGCCCCTGGAGATCCGAACCATCGCGGACCTACGGACCTTCCAGCGCGCACTAAAAACCTTTCTGTTCCAACAAGCCGGTCTGGCCTAGTACCGTCAGTTGGGGATTTTAAATTGGTTCTTAATTTTTGCATGCATTTTAAATTGTTCTAAATTTTAAAATTTAAATTTAGTTGGCCTTAATTTAATTCAATTTTAATTGGTTTTTTTAAACTGTTTATCTCTGTGTTTTTACTGGCTGTACACCGCCCCGAATCCTTCGGGAGAGGGGGCGGTATATACATTTTGAAAATAAATAAAATAAATAAATAAAAATTAGCCGCAATTAAAGGCAATGCTGGAAAGAGCCAGAGTAACTAACAGAGAGTTGTTAAATCATATAAAACCAGGCACATCACTAGAAACTAAAATCATAAGACTATATCTGATTTACTTTGGTTCATGTCTGCTAGTTGATGCAGATTGAAGTCAAACTATCTCTACTCCTTTAAGGGAGTAGAGGAGATTGCTTTTCCTTCTCCTTTTAGTGGCCACCCTACTCTGAAGAGGGAAGGAGATTATTAGAATGGAATGTGTATTTTGGAAGCTGAATTCTGATTTGCACATGATGATTTACGGGGCGCCTCTGTTATGTTTGGACTGGACTGCCGTGTGTAGGCAGCCCTGATGCAAACAAACACATTTCTTCAACTGACAGACTCTGTCAAAGGGCTTTAAATAGAGCCCAAGGCCCAACGCCAGCTCTTAACTTCTGTGTTCAAGCTGAATAGGGATTTTTCTGGGCTTGCAATTCATCCACCCGTTGCGGAACCGAAGCTCCTATCCAGGCTGTGCTTACATACGGATTTGGTCTCAGTAGGACTTTCTTCCATATAAATATGCAAGGAATTGGGCTACAAGGCTGTAAAACATTTCCTTGTCAGTTTTCTTTTCGCTGTTATCTTTTGATCCAAACCATTTAGCCTTGATCTTAGTGGAGAGGAAATAGAGCCCAAAGTTTTTCAGTTTTTTTTCCAGTCGGTTGTTTCTTCCACGAAAGGCTAAGTTTGCCCCCTGTTTCAAAAAAAAAAATCTCCTTTTGTTTTCTTCCCCAAAGGCTTTGGTGTAGCTAACAATGAGCCGTTAGATTTCCAAAAGACTCCTGGATTGTTCGCGGGGCGGCGGGTCCAACAGTGGAATCCCTTCTTTCAAAAGATTTCCAAAGAAACCTAAAACAATGAAAGTAACTGGATATTTGGGTTCTTGGCTTGCGCTGAGAAAGTGCTCAGGAAAGCCTGAAAGCTGAATAGGAGGAGAAGGCTTGGCTGGAGGTCAGCTCAGTTTTATGGAGAAAGGTTGCCAAGTTGGCTTGGGTGGGAGGGAGACGGGGACAGAGAAGAAGCAGAAGAAAAGAGCCAACAGTAATTATGTCAACAAGTTCTTCCTGCTGAGGTTCTTGTTTAAGCCTAGCATTCATTTCTTGACTCACCGATTTTGTTTGTGTGTGTTGAGTTTTTCTGTGTGTGTTGGGAAGGAGGGGGAGAATCCATGGCACCCTTGAGAGTGGGCAAATGCTGGGCTTAAAGGTGTGCTAACCTTGCAAGAACTGTATGACTTTATCATTTTTCACCTCCCAGTCCTTCTCCTGGGGTATACCTTCAAAGCAAGATAGAGGTGAAAGGTTTCCGCTGCAGCAAAGACAAGCTGTATGACGAATGGGCCAAAAAGTCAAAGAAAATGTTTTAACCTCGCCTGGTGTTAGCCCGCCCCAGTCTTTACACCTTGGAGCAGCTGGGGTCTGCAGAGAAAGCCTAGGAGAGCAGAAAAGGGAACGAGCCATGTTGCGAGAGAGATTTCAACTTGCAGTTCTTTTAGGGGTCACTGTAAAGCATGTTGCGCTTAAGTGTGTTCTGTGTTTCGTCTTCCCCTTCCCAGCTCCGTTGCACGTGCTAAATGAGTCTAATAATAACAGCATCCATACAGAAATCCCATTCCAAGCAAGGTGATTGCTGTTACTGTGATGACTCAGGGCGTGGCATGAAAGCAACGCAGTCAGAGAACTGGTCCAACTTCCCTTTATTGCTCCAACTGTGCCCCAAAACTGTTCCCACAGTCACTAACATTCCTGGAGCAAAGCTTCCATGTGCACCTTCAGAAACCTCTGGTTGCAAACATTCCAGTGAGCAAGAGTAGCCACACACATACTGGGGCTAGCAATCCAGCAGATAACAAACCAGGTTATCCCCACAGGAACCAGGGCCAGAGTTTCTGTGAAGCAGGCTAACTAGGCAACCCCCATAAAACAGAGCACAGCAAGATTCCCGGCTTTGGAAATCAACACGAGGCTCCACAAACTCAATGCTTTTTCCCGACAAATGCCTCTCCCATTGGCGCCTCCTTATATCTCAGTCTCCAGGTGTGCCTTGTGAAAGGGGGCGGGACATTGTGCTCCCTCGTAGCCTGCTTAACTGGCATTGATCTTGCAATCTCTCCTCCCTACATCTTCTTGGGTCAGGAGAGGGTAATCCTTGCTCGTTTCCTGAGCTTTCCGTGTCTGGAGGCGGTACTACTACAGGCAAGCGTTGCCTGGACTGACTCTGCCCTTCCCCAGTTTCCCCCAAGGCCAATGGAGCCATTCTCTCTATCTCTGCCAGTCCCCATTCCATATCATCCTCCTCCACAGATTCAGACTCCGACGGGCATGACTGTTACCACTATGGTGCACTGCCATTAGTTGTGAGACTCTTGGTTTGCTGAAGGGTGATTTTGTAGTACAACTGAATTTGCTTTCTTGCACTCTGACAAATGTTGGGGATTACAAATACTCCTTGATTTAAAACCATAATTGGGACCAGAATTTCTATTGCTAAGCAGGATGGTTATTAAGCGAATCTGTGCATGATTTTACAAACTTATGGTCATGGTTAATAGTAAATCACCACAGTTGTTAAGCAAATCTGGTGGTTAAGTGAATTGACTTTCTTGTCGGACGCCAGCTGGGAAGGTCGCAAATGGTGAAGACATGATCCTGGGATCATGTACCTGTGGTAGATAATTTCTGGATGCCAAGCACCCAAATTTTGATCCTATGACCACATTTATTTTGATCATGAAGCTGCAATGGTCATAAGTGCGAGCAACAGTTTTTTAAAGTGCTGTTGTTAACTTTGAATGGTTGCTAATGAATGTTGCAGGTCAAGGACTACCTACCGTTTGGCTCATGTCTCGTTTTATGCTGCCTTTTAAGGACAGCTAGCATCCCAAAAGGGTTTACAAATCATGTAAAGAGAAATGCAAATGAATACTGTACTATTCAAAAGGAAAGAAACTTGTAGGACAACTGATGGTAATGGTGGAAATAACTTAGTCCCTTGTTCGATCTAGGAATTTTTTCTTTTTTTCGGCTTCCCTGTCTAAATTGCAGCCCTAAGATAACCTGGTAGTTTCCATCCAAACACTAACAAGATACAATTGTGCTTCGTTCCTGAGTCTGATAAGGATAACTAGGTGTTGTCACCTGCTGAGATGGACCTAGCTTGCCAGGATTTTAATCTCTGGACACTAATCCTAACTCGATTGCAAAACAATTCTAAGCATGCCTGAGAACCAAACCCCACGAGACCTGCTTATAAAAACACATTTATAATGTGAAAGAATTGTTTAAACTCTTCTTTGTATCCAATAATGTAAACAGCTCAGAACTACCAAAGATCCAGCAAAGTAAAAGACACTGGACCTCTTAAAAATCTGGAGTGATACAATGCTTGGTAATATATCTTCCACCAGTAGAGAGAAGAAGGCTGATGTAGCAAGTTGACTGAATGCACTTGGAAAGAAGTTGGGGGCTGGAATACAGTGGTATAAATGAGTCCCTTGGAGATAAGTTACATAGCAGAGGGCAAGAGGCACTGATCAGGCCAAAGAGGGATGATAAATGTGTTTATTACTCTGCAATGTAATAGTTGACTTAGACAACACATATTAGTAAGGCCTGGTAGAGTATAATCTGTTCATTGCCCTGAAAATGTATCAGAAATATTTAATTTATTAGAAATTTCATATAACTTTCATCATTAAGAGAAAAAGACACGTTTCTCTCTCTCTCTCTCTCTCTCTGTTTTATAACAATCTATAATGCTTCACATCTGCCATTTTAATTCGAGCGTATGTTGTATTTTAGAGGTGTGGATTTTGTACAAGCTGTAATTAAATCCAGTCTGCGTTATTGCCAAATATGTGCACATATATATGCAACACAGGTAACAAACAGACAGAGATTTCTTCCCAAGAGCTGAGTGAGTGTCTTCCTCAGAGGTAAAAGAGAGAGAGGGATTTTTTCTTTCTTCAAACTTCGTACTATTTATGGAGATTTCTTGAATCTGTAATTTCTTTGGAAAAGATGGTAATTTGCCAGGGCATTGACAAAAGTTTCCAGCCATCAGTCTTGTTCCTTTAATCCTTCTGGTCCATACTCAAGTAACTCATGGCAATGTAATAATTGTTTGGAATAAGAAGACACTGAGAGGCCCAATCAACGCTGCCCTGAATAGGCTTAAATCATACAATTTGTTGTGTCTCATAGCTAGAGCAAAACTTGGCCAGATTGAATGGATGTCGGCTAGAAATTCCTGCAGTTGTATAACCACTGTGCATTTCCTTCAGAAATGTTATCCTAGAAGCGGGCTGATATTTAGTTTAATTAACGACATATAATGGTGGGCCTTCAGAAAGACAAAAACTACATATTCAGTCCACAAGTCATTTAATTAATTTTGAAGGGCAGTGGCGCAGTGGTTAGAATGCAGTATTGCAGGCTATTTCGACTGACTGCCGGCTACCTACAATTTGTCAATTCCTTCCATCCTTCCAAGGTCGGTCGGATGAAGACCCAGATTTGTTGAGTACGATATGCTGGCTCCATAAAACCGTTTAGAGAGGGCTGTAAAGCACTGTGAAGCGGTATATAAGTCTAAGCACTATTGTTATTGCTAATCATCTCTGTTACCCAATCTGATGCCGAGTTGCAGTACTGTTGGCTCTGCAGAATCAATCATCTTGAAATACGTTTTGAAATTTTGGATTCTGTTCCTCCCCAATATTAATTATACACAAACGTATTTAGAGCAATATATCTGTATCTACAGTATATCTCACTCATCAGAATAGAACTGGAAGGGACCTTGAAGATTTTCTAGTCCAACCCCCACTTTAAGCAGGGGACCTATAGACAAGGTCCAGTCTCGTCTTAAAAACAACCAGTGATGAAGCACCTACAACTTCTGATGTATATATGTTTATAAAGTAAGAACAATTGTTCTTACTTTATAAACATGTGACATACAACTACTGTATATACATAGATACAGATATAGATATACTGTAGATATAGATAGTCTTGAAATCTCTGTTGCATTTAACATTTCCCCCAGCTCTAAAGCCAAGATTGAAGAGTTATACCCTTAGCTCATTTAAGTTACAATAAATGTGAAGATTTCACATGACTCAGTGGGAATTTCTTGTAAACTGAAATATTTTTTTTTTCCTCTGCTCACCCCAACCCCCTGCTCAGACACATAATCAAACAACGGCCAACCTCTAAGGATAAGACTTTCATAAATTAAGATTTGAAATAAATAAATAAAAAGGAGTTGTTAAATGGAAGCTCGGTAATGCTGGATATTGAGCAAAAATAGCGTTCGGAAACTCTTAGACCTACTTTGTCAATTGATAAATTAATCTGTTAAAGAAATATTGGATTTATATTTAACTTGAAAAACAGGGGAAGCTCTTTTCTTCTGCACTTATAACTTTGAATACACTTTTCGGTTGCTCTTAGTTATCTCAAATTAAATCTTAAATTGAGCTTGTGGTCTTGTGAATTAATACCTTAGCCTTTCAGCTCTTTTGCTGAGGCCGTACAAATGTAAGGGTAGAACTGGTTGCTGGGTCAAGTCTTGGCATGTAGTCTATAGAAATGGTTTAATGATGCCCACAGATGTTTGCATTCGGTACGTGAGATCTTTAATGCATTGGTGGGCTCAGCAAAGGTCCTTGATTATCACCTGATTGTATTTCCATGGCCATATAATGTAGGTAACAAGATTCAGTGCATATAAATAGGCGCTATTTGGAAGTGCACATTTGAAATAAAATTAGAAAAAGGAGCCATTCTGGCATCTGGTTTTCATAGCAGCCCAAATCTCTCCAAAGGGTGTTACAAATTACCTAGTGCTCTTCTGGGGGAGTTTACATATTTGTACCCAGCACATTTTTTTTTTCAGCCAATGCATTCAAAGAGAGCATGGGTGCACCAGCAGCAGTAGCAGCTATGAACTGGAGTTTATTTTCAGGGCTATGTCGTATTAAGTGGAGACAATAATGTTGACCTTTATAATAATAATGAGTATCTTTAGAGGAGGGCTAAAGAATTCAGCAAAGATCTAGATGAAAGGCAAACAGAGCTGAGAACTACTATATCTTGTGCAATTTTATACAGATTTCACCACTATCTGGTATAAAATTAAAGGAATACAATCAAGGTAAATGCAAATTAGTAGGTGAATGCGATGCCAATCTCTTGTATGATCTATACGGAGAGATGGTTACTATATTCAAGAGCAAAGCTGTGTTAGAATTACTGATGGATTTGAAAATAACTTTCTTGCCTTCTTGAAAAATGATAAAAGTTCAACACATTTAAAGAAAACCACTGATGATTATCCTGAACCCACATAGTTACACATTATGGTTCTTTTGCCAATAAAGACAACCTTGAAGAAACAGAGTTGTCTTGTTATGCCAAATGTTCTTTGCCAGGAAGAGTCAATATTGAGGTATGGTACATGGCATGTCCAATATTTATTTATTTAATTGGATTTGTAGGGCTGTCCATCTTATAAGTGCGACGCTGAGGGACTGACAATATTTTTTTTAAAAAAAATATGCTGTATGTTCTCAAAGTATCAAGCATCTTACAGAACTGCTTCCTGCTAAAGCTAGCTATAACTTACTATACATATTCAACCTTATTCGGGGTGGCTCACCAAATTTCAGGAACCTTATTACTTTATAAACAATTAACTGGAAAAATACTATTGTAATTGAGCCTCTGGGTGATTTTAAGCTACAATGGGGCACAGACGAAAGTTGGTTTTCAGGATTATTTATTTTCAATGTACATTGCAGAGCTATATGCCTCTGTGTGTGTGTTTGTGCAATGTAGGGGGAAACAAAGAGGTGACTTTTTTTCCATTAAAAAACACAGATCTGCACAAACCTACAGCCTTTAGCTATGCTATCCTATCCTAGGAAGACTTCACAAGGTCAACAGTTTCAGCCTCTTTGGAGTCCAAAAATTGAATCTTGGTGCATCCATTTTCCTAATAGGATTTGTGCAATCCCAATTGGTGATGACAGTTTTGGTCTCCTCTCTCTGTTGTGCTGTACATTTTTATTTGACACCAGAGATGGCATCAGTGTGGATTGGAAAGAGCATCTGTGCAGTGGACTCTCTCTTGGGATTTAAGCTCTTACACACACACACAGCCCTCTTACCAGAGCTGGATAATTATACGGATGCCTTGCACGCTGGAGTAAAGATTTCTTTGTTTTGATTATTAATGGAAAGCACGAGAACAGTCCCTGCAAAACAAACCTGTGATTAGGTTACTTTATGTATTTCATTTGTATCTTGTAAGATCAATGAGGATAAAAATATGGAGAGATATTACTTTACGTGAAAGTAAAAAAAAAAATTCAGGGTTGTTTCATTCTTTTTTCTCATCTTTGGAGAATAAGGAACATCCAAGCTAGGTCGTTGATCACAGGTTTTGTTTTTGTTTTTTAGTCCAACGTTCATTGGGACACGGTGCACTAGGGAATTAATTTTATTCATTTGTATCTGCATTGTATGGCTAACGAAAATTGCATTGGTCTTAACACAAGCTTGTTTCCTAAAGTGGGGTTGGGTAAGAATCAACCCCACTGGGAAAAAAAAAGGAAGAATTGTTCTTTCTTTCTTACTGTACAAAAGTTATTTTTCAAGCAGTGTTTTTGTTAATGAGACTTTTAGTGTGTTTAATCAGAAGGTGAACTGGTTGCAGTGATGAGGTGGTCTAAATGAAATAAGTAGACAAAATAAGTGGATTCAAGATTTCAGATTCAAATCTCCACTCAGCCAAAGAATTTAGTCCATGGTTTTCAGGATGGAATCCATCTTTCTCAACCTTAACTTAAGCCATGATTTCATTAAATGTATCAATCTCATCTATGTTCTCCAGAGGTCCCAATAATTCCTTGCATGTGCTTTTAGTCTCTCTGGCTCCCATGTGCGGAACAATAGAGGAAAACAATAACATTTACCCTATACGGCTCATCTGGCCAACTTTTGTTCAGTCACTGATTAAAACTGCAAAGTTTTCCCAGATATGATCTTGCAGCCTACAAATAAAACCTAGGAGATGACCCAGACAACCCATAAACTATTTCTGCTTGAACAATTGGAGACTGGAAACATACCTAAGTGGCTTCTCAATGATACATATTGGCTAAATGATGTCTCCCTAATTATTAATTAACATTTCATCATTTGAGATGATGTCATGGCTAGTGAAATACTCTTGTTTATCCATTTTAATTCTTTAGGCAATACTTTTTGGGGCTTGAAGACTTTGAAGATATTCAGGGAAGATTATATCTACCTATATCCTGAAAACAATTCGAATTTATATCTGAACATTTGTCTTGGGAGCTGCATGGTGGCTCAATGGGTAGGATGTTGGGCTTGTTGGCTGGAAAACTGGCAGTCCAGGTTTGAGACCCAGGCTCCAACAACAGGGTGAGCACCTGTCCTCACCTCAGTTCCTGCCAACTTAGCAGGTCAAAAGCATACAAATGCAAGTAGATAAATAGGTACCATTTTGGTGGAAAGGTAACAGTGCTACACAACATCATGCCCCAAGAAATATCTTTTGAACCCTTAACACTCTTGAAATAGAGATGAGCATTGGCTCTTATAGTCAGCAACGACTAGCGGAGTAAAATTTGCAAGGACTCCCCTTTTACATTTGTATTACTTCAACAAGATGATTCCCTTTGATTACCTTAATGATTCTTACTTGCTGAGAATAATATCACCTCCCATTCAAGTCTGCCTTTCATCGTTTCATGGAATTCACCTTGTGAATAAACCAGAATAAAGAAAGGACAAAAAGAGAAGGACAACATTAGTGCTGGATATTTTCTTTCTCTCTCTCTCTCTCTG
>JAEANM010024213.1:0-11199 GCA_017656035.1 Myanophis thanlyinensis
CTTCTCACCCAGTTCCACAGCTGCATGCCAACTTCTCTCCTGCTCTGTCTTAGATGTTAATTGGCTCGGTTGTCATTTTTGTCTTTGTGGGGGCCATTTCTGACCGCCTCTTCATCCCACCGTGGCTGAGGGGACTTTCAGCCCAGGATCCTCCGGGGGAGTTGCGCTGTCCCCCTGACCACTCCGGGCACCCCTCTTTTCTCCACCGCTCCTACAAAGCGGCGTTAGGCTCCGTATGGAGCCCACAAGCGGAGGAAGACCAGTGGGGGAGAGGAGCTAGCCTCTCTCCCAACTGCATCAAAAAGAACAGGAACCGGAAGCCCTCATGCTTGTATTTTTTAAATGCTTTCTATGTAAAAGAGAGGAAGTTTATCTCTTTTGTGAAGGACCAGCAGTCTGCATCCATCGATTGTTCTGGAAATAGCTGCTAGACTTCATACCAATCTGATAACCATTTCTGCATTTCTAGTTATCAAAGAATTAAGAAAGACTTGTTTTTAGTAGCCACAATGTATAATTATGAATGAATTCATCTATTCAAATGGTACTTAATTATTACCTACTATGGCAGTGATTATAACAAATAAAATAAAATTTACAGTATACTATTAACATAAATCTAAAAATTGTTAATATATGTATTGTTTTAAAAAATATCTAATAATTTAACATCAGTCTTCCCAGGCAAGCCAAATGCAAAATATGACCAGATGAATGTGTTCTACTCTATTGTAAGGTTACATTAACAGAATCTTCTAAGTCTGAAAATCTCACATATCACTTTTAACAGCCTGACCAATTAGGTCAGGTGTTTTCTAAATTTCCTTCTTTGACATTTAAACTTTTGTGGGCTGCTCCTACTCTTTTCTGATAATTTCCTAGGCAACATCACTTTCCGTCATCCCTCCAGGTCATTCCCACATATCATTACAGGTAGCACTTTACTTATGGTTGAAATTTGCACCAGAATTTCTGTTATAAAGTCAGTACAGTCATAAGGTAAGTCATTCCATAATTGGACCTGATTTTACAACAACTTTTACAAATTATTGATTGTTAAATGGTTAAATGAATCACATGGTTGCTAAGCGAATCAACTTTCTCAACAGACTTTGCTTATTGGATGCCAGCTTGGAAAGTCATAAATTGGTGCTGCACCTGTTGTAAATGTGAGGAACTACCAAGTGCCAGAATTGCAATCATGTGACTGTGTAGGTGCTGTGACAACTGAACTTTTGAGGACAGGTTGTAACTCACTTTTTCCAAGGCTGCTATAACTTTGAACCATCAGAAAACAAACAGTTGTGAAAAGATTACTTATATATCTAAAACCCTAGTGTAGGATTTTTTAAAACAGATATCTATATTGACTGGTACACTTTAGTGTAGTTCTGAGTGATTCTTCTATTTATAATTATTACAAAAGCATACTATATAATTATGTGAACTATTATGTAGTATAATATATATTTTATAATTATAAAATGGTACTATATTCTGATTCTGTACACCACCCAGAGTTCATTGGAGTTGGGTAGCTATATCACTTTTGAACAAATAAATAAATAATATAGCATAATGTAATGTAATAATATAATAGCTAACAATAAAAATATTTCTGTTCATAATTTTGCTTCCCCTTGCCAACTTGCAATTTGCAAATTTGTTTTCTTCAGTGCTGGAAGAGATTGGTTTGATATTTTTAGCTTTTTGTACTGGAAGAGGGATAAACTCTTAGTTATCCATCCATCCATCCATCCATCCATATATTATTTTGAAGTATTAATGTACTATATTTTTTTAACATTCTCTTTTCCTTCTAAAAGAATCTAAAATTGTTATGTAAATAAAGGGAATGGCTTTGGAGAAAATGCACTATAAAATACTTCTTCTCTAATATGTTTTCCTAATTTTTAAAACAAGGTTTTCACTGCTAAAGTGTTTTTTAAAAATATTAATTTGGACTTATGGAAATCATTTCTCCTTCCAGATCTGGCCAATAAAGGTTTTCATCAGCCTGGGACAATTCAAAACCTAGTATGTAGTGAAATCTAAGATTAAGACGGAAGAAAGAACATTTGCATTTCAGACTGAAAAAATAACTATTGAAGGGACTAGCCAAACCATTTATAGCTCTGCTTTAATCCATTTCTATGCAGGTCTACTTATCAATATTAATTTTCAAATGGAATATTCAAGCTGGCTCAATAATTGATTGAGATTATTGCTTCTGATCAAACTTGGGGGTCCTCGTGGACTCATGTCTTTTGCTCAAAGATCAGGTTATTCTGTTTTCTTTTTTGGTCTATTTTATTGTTGTTATTTTATCTTATTGTTTTATTATTTTACTTTTGCTCTGTTTAAACTTCTCATTTATTTATTTTTTACTCTTGTATAAGCCACCTATGGTGAGATGCACAGCAAATAAATTTGCATAGTTTTATAAGTCAACAATTATAATGAACTAATAATGCTATTGATTGCAATGCTGCTTTATCAGAGAGAACAACTGCATTAAAATATTTGTAATGAATCTGTCTTAAAAAAAAGAAGAAAGCCAACCTCTTGGGGGGTTATGGCTATAAAAGAAGGCTGGAAAGAGTGACAGAAAGAGGCTGTATAGTCTTTACTATTTTGGTTAATTTTTTTGCTCTAAAATCAGTCTACATGCTTTTATTTTTCCTGCATTCTTCTAAATACCTAATTATAATATGCATCTGGTCATCTGAAGGATGAAAGTAGCTGTTGTGGCAGTGAATTTTGAATGGAAAAGCAGTAGGCAAGAAGAGTTTAAGTTGTTTTTTGCTTTTGCTACTCCCTGTTGAAAACAACTTTCCAATAATTAAAACTTAGTGAATCCTAATTGTTGTACAGTAATAAAAATGGGACTCTGATAGCTATTGAACCTTGATAGAACAAAAAAAAAAGGATTGGAATTATTTTCAGAGAGAGAAAGATAACAGTTGGAACACCTAGCTTGCTAGAGATTTCTGCTGCTATATCCATCCCTTCTGCCATCCTTTTTAAACTCCTTGAGAGTCTCTCCTTTTCAGGCTGGTAACCTGTCACTTTCATTTGACAGCCAGAGGCAGCTGGAAGTTCTCTAGACCTGTTAAATCAATACCTTAGAAATAGTCTATGTACCTTTTACTTGTTCTTTCAGAGGAACTCTTTGGTTATAGAAATAGAGGAATTAGAGGAAGCCTGCTTTTGTGGTTGAACTACATCTGAGCTTTTACCTATTCCCTAAGGGAGCTGTCCATTGTTCTGATCTCCCATAACTATGTGAGTCTGCTATTCAATGCTGCCAGTGTCCCTCCAAGTTATTACTGTTAAAACCAGGCTTTGTTTTCACCTTGCACAACAAGGCAAACTCTACAACACTACCCAAGGCAACAGATGTTAGGCATCATCAAAACAGAAAAGTATATAGAAGATAATTACAATATAGCCAATGGAACCCAAACTATTACTCTGTTCATTTCAATGTATCATGTGTAGGAGAACTTCCCTGTGGAATAGCCATTTTGTTTAAATAATCAGAGTGGATGTCTATTTGGATTTCCTACTGGAACTGCCTTTACACATTTTAATGGCTGCTTGGGTCATTAGAGCAATCACCCAATACAGAACTCAAAAACACAAATTGTGTACTAAAAAGAGATATTTTGGACTGCTGCCAAAGTTTCTGACCATTAGCCATGCTGGCTCAAGCGAAAGGTAATTACCATTCATAACATTTGAAAGGTACTAATTTTCCTACTTGTATACTAAATTGATAGGATGAACATAGTAATACCTCCCCAAACAAAAACAAAAACATAACATTATTGGAGAAATATAACATTCCCAAAACAAAAATATTCTGTTGAAAGAAGATTCTTAGATCATTTGTAACATGTAGTAGCAAGTGCACATTTATTTTATTAAATAGCAAGAATAAAAAAATGGGACTTTTTAATTACAACACAATGAGATGAAGTTCACTGAAAGCAATTAGAAAAGCAAGGTAGAACTAGGTATTTTTAAACCTAAAAATCTGATTTCTAACAAAAATAATTACAATTCTTCTTGTAATAATATTAGTTGTAAGATAAACAAATACCAAATATAATATCATATAGCCTACTTACAAATTTTAATCAATGGAATTCATTTTTTGGTAAATATGTGGTGGATTGCATTAGTAGGAACTACCATCATTAGGACAAAAAAAACAGACCAGTGACCCAATCCAGATAATTGGGTAACTTGTTTGAAAAACAGTAATATAGGAATTGTATTTTTATATAAACTTGTCAAGTTTAGTCATTAATCAAATTGACTAAAATGGAAAAATGGCCTCTTCCTCTTAATACAAATTTCTGAATCAATATCTCTGCCATTAACATACTAATAATAATTCACATTCTGGCTCTTTCATTTTGATTTTTTTTTTGTGAAAAATTAATTGAAATGATTAAAAAATTAAGATATTATTAATGTGAGATTAAAAAGTGGGGAAACTTTTTAGTAAATTGATTACATTTTTATTTTTAAAGGAATGTTTAACTAGATTCTATCACCATCAACAAGATTTTTTTTGTCAAAATTGGCATAGAAAATACATTTTCATATTATCATACTTACCAGTTAAAAGTTAGTTCATCTTGTGGTAATATAATAGTCTATGTATTACATGCTGTCTTATT
The DNA here is from genome assembly GCA_017656035.1 of Myanophis thanlyinensis. Classification (NCBI taxonomy): domain Eukaryota; kingdom Metazoa; phylum Chordata; class Lepidosauria; order Squamata; family Homalopsidae; genus Myanophis; species Myanophis thanlyinensis. Next base: position 4,692 of record JAEANM010024213.1, read on the forward strand.
TGTAAATCAACAAAATGCATGTCTTCTTCCAGTTACTGATTTATCTTTTACAGACGCCAATGAAATCTGAAATCTTTTACTAATGCACTGTTAGAAAATAAATAAAATTAGAAAATAAAATAAAATGTGACTGAGTTTGTAATATATATATAGGTTATAGTATTGCTATAGAATACTAGAATTGCCATTTCCATTAGTGTACCGAGTTTAAATGCTGATATGTATGGTAGTATATTTTTGTTGGACTGCACTTTGATTGCTGGATTTTATTCTTTTTGGGATGACTGGATATGAAAAACAATATTTCATATATTGTATTATCAATAATAGATTCCTTGTTTTCGTTCATTTTTTTCTACATCTATTATTTCTATCTCCTTGCACGATAACAAACCTCTCAAAGTGATTTATAAGCAATGTGAAGAATTTAAAATAAAATACAACTAAAATTATTTAAAACAAACCAAGAAAAAAAATCTCTGTAGATCTATTGAAATTTGTGGGGGAAATGGGGTGAGAGAATCCAGCTGAGTAGGTTTTCCCCTGCCTTCCTATTTCTTTTTTTATGGATCCTTCCCATAGAGAAGATGTAACATATTTCTCAGGAGGGTAAATATTCCTCTTTTATATGTCTGTGGTGGTAGGAACTCAATGCTTTTCTTTATTATATTTCCAGGTATGTATAAGCCTCTTAAAAATCATTTGCATACTCAGACTTTGTGATTGGGTCAATTTACAGAAACAAAAATATTTTATTTTCTCCCTTCACTGAATTATAGTATATAAATTATGAAAACTAAGGTATGCCCTATAATTGAAAAAATGTAATTGATCAAATGAAAAAGGTGGTGCTAAAATGTTCTATGGTGTGCCATCCGAGTAACTAACTCTCTACTTGCCATTGCTATTTATAAATTAGTATACTATATTGCTGGTATTTTTTAATAATCTCTCCAAAGATATTAACAAAGATACTGTTTGGATTTAGAAGTTTTAATTTTGTTACATATAGTTTTACAGTACAAGTGTACGGGATTGTCCTAGCACCGATATAAAACACAATGTTAGATTTTAATACTAGGTGCTTAGACTAGAGGATCAATGTAGAGCTGAAGGAAAAATAGTGTAAGGAATTAAGGTTGTACAATAACTTGATCAAAACTAAGAATTACAGGAACATGTACAGTATGCTTATTTTTCTACCAAAATTCATCAAGTTTTCTTTTTTCAACATTTATACTGTTTGTGGAATACCATAAATTACTATATTTTTGGGTTTTCCCATATATGTATGAATTTCAGTATCATGAAATTAATAAAATTATTTTGATAAGGCATAAAATAAATTGGAAGATTTGAACTCTATGATCTGTAAAACATACAGTATAACCAATATATTTATTTTATACATGTATAACAATATGCAGCCTGGGGAGGGGGGGGATAATCAAATATTTAAGAGAAATTATTTGACAATTTAAGGGTTTTTAAAGGAGATTTTAAAGAAAAATAGAATAAATCTTTAACAAATTGATACAGTTTATTGTCATTAAAATATAGTTCTTCCATTTCTAAATTAAAATTAACTAAATTAATTCTTATATTTGAAAGTTTTCAGGCACATATAATAAACCATCTTTGAATATTACAATGTGGATGAGATTCAATTATTTTTTTAAAATACTCCATTTTTTCCTACTTTTTCACTACCAAAAATTAAAGTATGCTGTTAGGATGCAGAAATGTTAGTGTTGACTGTAGCAGTGAATATATTTTTAACTCTTGTTTGTATTTTGAAAAAACATATCAAACAGTATTATTTTATAACTTAAATTCCAGTGTACAAGATATATTTCATTGTAAAATAGTAAAACAAACTTAACTTCAAAGTAGTAAATTAAATTTAGGTATGAAGCTATTCTAAATAAAAATATTACAGCATAATCAAAGCATAACAATTCAGAAAATAATAGAAAAATAGTAATAAACTATTTCAGTTTCCATCACTTATCATCTTACAATATCAGAAATGAATAAAAGGATTTTTCCTCACAATCCTTTAAAATATAGCTATAATATTTTTTCATGGTATTTCATATCCATGCATCAGTATGTGAGCATCTTTTCTATAAGCACCTTTGCTTCTATTTTAGTGAAGTACGATAGAAAACAAAATTATGTAATCTGCTTTTATGAGCTTTGATGAAGTACTGTGTTATTCTAACCATGTTATATTAAAACTTTTCATTAACTAGAATAATTTAATGTATAAGATTTTAACTTAATTTAACTTAATTTATAGCTATCAAGAATTAGGATATATTTATTTCAAATGCTGTATTTCCCAATCATCTTTTTTTAAAGGCACCAATAACATTATGATAGATTCTATTCTATGGCCCAAATAATATAATTATCACAATTTCAAAATCCACATAATGATCATTTTCTAGTGATTGTAGCTCTGCAGAACCACTATACACAGAACTACAATATATTCACTCAGAGCTAAATTGTAGTGGAATTTACTCCCAAATTTTAATAATAGAATCTGAGTTTTAAAATATTGCATTTCATGTTAAAAGTTGAATTTTAAAAAATCCATTATTTATAAAAACTCTTGGTTGCATATTAGGAGGCTGTATGAATGGAGCTTTTGGAAGGGGAATAACTCAATTTGAGTCTTAAAAAAATAATTTCTGATAGTATATATATCACATTTCTTTCAGAATTAATTTTTTTCAACATTGAAAATTGTTCATGCATATAAATATTTTTTCTCCAGATAGTTCTTTCCTTAAATTCTCAACATTTTTCCTGAATTATGGATATGTTGGGATTCTGAGGCTTTTTCTGAAAACTAAATATACAATATAGTTGGCATTTTGCATGTGTTATAATAATTTAATAACATGTGTCTAAAAAGGTATATACCATCTCTGATGATATCGTGAAAGTTTATTTCAGTCAAAGAATAAAATTAGGCAATTGTGTATTATATGATTGCAGCTACTAGAATTCATAATAAACAAGACCAATTTAGAACAAACAATCAAAATTATAGAATTATGCCATATGTGAAACACCTACTTACATCTTTCATATACAAACTTTCCCTGGGTGAATATTAGCTGAATTGTTACTGCTGGCTTTTACTTTTCCCTATCTTTTTACAGCTGCAGTTTTTTACATTTTTAATTTATTCTTTTTATAACATACAGTATTTGATTTTTGTATAAAGAGCTCTGAAATGCTTTTGTACAGAAATTACACACGTCTCAGAAAAAGAAACATTGATCATCACTGTTTTAATATTATATTTATTAAATTATATTTTCCTTTGGTTTGAAATATTTTAGAATTCTTGCGGTCTTTAAAGTTTTCATTTCATAAATCTTGTAAATCTTATTTTCATTATTCATATATTAATATTTTTTTTAATTGGTAGATGTTTATAACTTTTTATAAGTAAAATATGCTTGTTATTGGTAAATAACGTAAAATATGCAATTGCTGCTTGCAGTAATTGCTTGGATTAATAAAACCTCTATATTCTTAACACGTTAGGTATATATATTGTCTTCTAGTTTAGATTTATATTCTGTCTTCTTCAGATGGGAAGCAGCATTCTATTGTTCCAGATATGGATTGATTGTCCCCTATTTATATACGGGTGTCTGAGAATGGTAAGCAAAGCACTCATTACTCATCAAGTGCAGGAACTTTCTATAAGAAGCATTCTGTTATCTAAATTGACAAATCTAGATATTACTTTTTAATGAAAAGAATATTTAAGGATTTTTTTTTTACAAATGAATGTGTATTTAAATCCTTTTTATCTGCATGTGTCTTTTTAGAGCTGAATATGATCTTAATATATCGATAATGTTTGCTAATGTAGGAAAGGAAATTAAAACGTAAGACCATGTGTGAATACAGACAATTTTACAACAAGTTTTCAGAGTTCACCCCAGCTTTTTCCTTTAGATTAATTATGGCATCATCATCAAAATTGTTTAAGAATTCATAAATTAATATTTGGCAATGCATGCTGGTACTGCAGAACGTGTTATCTCCTAGTTGTTGTTACCAAGAGATAAAACACAGAATGAAATTGTGTGACTTTACCAATTTTCATAATTTAATGAAATTTTATTATTCCCCTGAAACCTTGTAAGATATTGGATGAAAAAATTCAAATCCTTAGAAAACTGATTATTCAAAATTTAAATTAGTTGTAGGGTTTCTTTTTTACCCTATATTACAGATTACCTCTTGTACCCATATGGAACACTAGTGAGAGAAAGAATTATTGCATTGCAGATATGGGAAAAACATACTGTCCTTGTCCCAGTCCCTTGTCTCCTGGGCTTTTCTAAATATATCTACACACAAAAAAATATACTGATTTTATTATTATATGGGAAGATTAATTTAAGAGATGTAGCTAGAAATTGAAATAGGCACAACAAAAAGTCTTGTGGTACATTAAAAATTAATATATACAATTACCAGCAACATGGAAGTATAGTATTCACAAAAGCATTTTTTGTTTTTATTGTGAATGTACTTAGGAGAAAGACCTTCTGAACTCAGTGAAACTTCTATTAAAATTTGCATAACATAATCATACAATTGAGTACTGGATTCTGAAAGACCTTTGGATTAAAATTGCATGCTCATATAAAATACTTTAAGCAAATTAAAATAAAAGTTTGAGGTATATGTAAGAGATATTACTCATGGCGATTGTATCAATATATTAGAGATCACAGAGAGTAAGTCACATGGGTTTATGTAAAAACAGAGGCTTAGGTAATACATCTCCAGGTTTGGAAAGAAAAAAAAAATCTATAGGATTTGTAAATATATGATATTATACCAATGTACCTTCCTTTTTTTTTTTTAGCAATGTCCATGTGATGCATCCAGCGTGTCTGTTGACCACATATATTGCTGGAAAGGTCTCTCCTAATGAACTCTTGTCATAAACCTGTTAGTTATAAAAACCTTGTAGAAAAACCTAGGATGGTGTTGGACACAAGAGAACCAGTAAACAAAGAAAATTATTATTGGCAAATGAACAATGTGGGAAAAATAAAATAAACAATATTTGTGTGCAAACTAGTGGTAGAAACTAATAAATACAGGTAATCCTCAATTTATGACCATTTACAATTCACAATTATGACTGTTGAAAAAGTGACAACCTTCTTCTCCATTGTTACATGATCAAAATTCAGGTACTTGGCAACTAGTATATTTGTACAATTGCAGCATCTTTGGGGGGTGGGAGTCATGTGATTACTATTTGTGACCTCTCCAGGGGCTTCTCACAAGCAAAATCAATAGGGGAATTTGGATTGAGTTAACAACCATGTGATTTGCTTAACGATTCTGGCAAAAAAGTCCTAAAACCAAGCGCAACTCACCAGTTGCATTGTTTAGTGAGGTTACATCCCAACAGTGAGAAGGGTAGCATATAAATTAAATAAAGTACCACTAATTCTGTTTAAGAATTTTTATAAATATATATATATAATTCTCCTATATGATTGCAGATCTTTTGTTTTCTATCACTGCCTACAACATGATTTAATCAAATATCCCAGATGCTTTTCTAATTGGATTTGCTAGTGTAGTGTACAATCATGCATTGCTTAGCAAGAAGCTATATAATAAGCTGATAAAGTGCATTTTTGTGTCCTTTTGCATTAGTATCACTAGGGGGCAGATACAACTATAACTAATGGCATATCAAGGATGTGGGAGTTATAACTTCCTGCTGTTCTGCACCTTTTTCTTTTTTGCGTTATTTCCTGCCTACATTCCTTATCAAAGTTAGGCTCAGATAAGTTTCATAACCTATCTACTGGGTCAGATAACCCTCTTATATTGGAAGAATGTAGTGCATTCTCTAATGTCAGCACAGCTAGCAGCTCCTACAACTGGAGGAAGGTTAGAAACCATGCTTTTGGGATTTATATGAGCAGAGCATGATAATTAATCCATGTTTGTTATGAAAATAACTTTTGATTAAGATCTTAGTTATAGCACATATGCCTGTTTAAAATAAATTCATCATAATTAGAAGTGTTTAACACTAACATGAACTCATTAAAAAATAATTCTGAGCGCAAGAGGACACATGGCTAGAAAAGCTCCAGTGGAGCTTAATTAGGCTGACCATATTTGATAAACAAAAAAAGAGGATGGGGTGGTGTCGGCCGGGGGGTCTGGGCGTTGTCGGCGTCATTGGGGGCGGGGCGTTGGGGGGGCATCGGGGGCAGGGGGGGCATCGGTGGTGGCAACGGGGGCATTTCAGCGGCGGCAATGGGGGCATTTCGGCGGCGGCAACGGGGGCGGCGGCGGCGGCAACGGGGGTGGCGGCGGCGGCAACGGGGGCATTTCGGCGGCGGCAACGGGGGCATTGGCGGCGGCAACGGGGGCATTTCGGCGGCGGCAACGGGGGCAGCGGTGGCGGCAACGGGGGCATGTTGGCGGCAGC